>JANJGN010002953.1:0-54763 GCA_026770705.1 Isurus oxyrinchus
GGATAGTCTCCATGGAAACAGCTTGAGGTGGGAACAGGAAGTGATGGACAATAAGGGCCCTGCCAAACTGTGATTCAGGCGAATGTAATGCAAAGCATGAGGAGATATTCAGTGTACTTGCTCAAACTGTGGGAAATTGAAACAGTGCTATGGTTAAAATGTGCATCTGGAAAAACGGTAAACCATGAAAAGAGCACTCGTCAGTCACTATAAAACACTGGGGAACAGTACTGGTGGAGACAGGTCTGTCACTGTATAACACTGGGGTACAGTACTGGTGGAGACAGGTCTGTCACTGTATAACACTGGGGTACAGTACTGGTGGAGACAGGTCTGTCACTGTATAACACTGGGGTACAGTACTGGTGGAGACAGGTCTGTCACTGTATAACACTGGGGTACAGTACTGGTGGGGACGGGTCTGTCACTGTATAATACTGGGGTACAGTACTGGTGGGGACAGGTCTGTCACTGTATAACACTGGGGTACAGTACTGGTGGAGACAGGTCTGTCACTGTATGACACTGGGATACAGTACTGGTGGGGACGGGTCTGTCACTGTATAACACTGGGGTACAGTACTGGTGGGGACAGGTCTGTCACCTGCTAACACTGGGTTACAGTACTGGTGGGGGACAGGTCTGTCACTGTATAACACTGGGATACAGTACTGCTGGGGACAGGTCTGTCACTGTATAACACTGGGATACAGTACTGCTGGGGACGGGTCTGTCACTGTATAACACTGGGATACAGTACTGCTGGGGACAGGTCTGTCACTGTATAACACTGGGATACAGTACTGGTGGGGGACAGGTCTGTCACTGTATAACACTGGGGTACAGTACTGGTGGAGACGGGTCTGTCACTGTATAACACTGGGGTACAGTACTGGTGGGGACAGGTCTGTCACCTGCTAACACTGGGTTACAGTACTGGTGGGGACAGGTCTGTCACTGTATAACACTGGGATACAGTACTGCTGGGGACGAGTCTGTCACTTTATAACACTGGGATACAGTACTGCTGGGGACAGGTCTGTCACTGTATAACACTGGGATACAGTACTGGTGGGGACAGGTCTGTCACTGTATAACACTGGGATACAGTGCTGGGGAGAGGTCTGTCACTGTATAACACTGGGATACAGTACTGGTGGGGACAGGTCTGTCACTGTATAACACTGGGGTACAGTACTGCTGGGGACAGGTCTGTCACTGTATAACACTGGGGTACAGTAATGCTGGGGACAGGTCTGTCACTGTATAACACTGGGGTACAGTACTGGTGGGGACAGGTCTGTCACTGTATAACACTGGAGTACAATACTGGTGGGGACAGGTCTGTCACTGTCTAACACGGTACTGTACTGGTGGGGACGGGTCTGTCACTGTATAACACTGGGGTACAGTACTGGTGGGGACGGGTCTGTCACTGTCTAACACTGGGGTACAGTACTGGTGGGGACAGGTATTTCACTGTATAACACTGGGGTACAGTACTGGTGGGGACGGATCTGTCACTATAATACTGGGGTACAGTACTAGTGGGGACTGGTCTGTCACTGTATAGCACTGGGATTACAGTACTGGTGTTGACAGGTCTGTCACTGTATAATAATGGGGTACAGTACTGGTGGGGACAGGTCCTGTCACTGTATAACACTGGGGTAAGTTATTGGTGGGGGATAGATTTGTCACTGTATAACACTGGGGTACAGTACTAGTGGGGACATGTCTGTCACTGTATAACACTGGGGTACAGTACTGGTGGGGACAGGTCTGTCACTGTATAACACTGGGGTAAATTATTGGTGGGGACAAGTCTGTCACTGTATAACATTGGGGTACAGCATTGGTAGGGGCAGTTCTGTCACTGTATAACACTGGGGTACAGTACTGGTGGGGACAGGTCTGTCACTGTCTAACACTGGGGTACTGTATTGGTGGGGACAGGTCTGTCACTGTATAACACTGGGGTACAGTACTGGTGGGGACAGGTCTGTCACTGTATAACACTGGGGTACAGTACTGGTGGGGACACGTCTGTCACTCTGTAACACTGGGGTACAGTACTGGTGGGGACACGTCTGTCACTCTGTAACACTGGGGTACAGTACTGGTGGGGACAGGTCTGTCACTCTGTAACACTGGGGTACAGTACTGGTGGGGACAGGTCTGTCACTGTATAACACTGGGGGTACAGTACTGGTGGGTACAGGTCTGTCACTGTATAACACTGGGGTACAGTACTGGTGGGGACTGGTCTGTCACTGTATAACACTGGGGTACAGTACTGCTGAGGATGGGTCTGTCACTATATCACTCTGTGGTACAGCACTGGTGGGGACGGGTCTGTCACTGTATAACACTGGGGTACAGTACTGGTGGGGACAGGTCTGTCACTGTATAATAGTGGGGTACAGTACTGGTGGGGACGGGTCTGTCACTGTGTAACACTGAGGTACAGTACTGGTGGGGGACAGGTCTGTAACTGTATAACACTGGGGTACAGTAATGGTGGGGACAAGTCAGTCACTGTATAACACTGGGGTACAGTACTGGTGGGGACGGGTCTGTCACTTTATAACTCTGTGGTACACTACTGGTGGGGATGGGTCTGTCGCTGTATTACACTGGGGTACAGTACTGGTGGGGACGGGTCTGTCACTGTATAACACTGGGGTACAGTACTGGTGGGGACGGGGTCTGTCACTGTATAACACTGGAGTACAGTACTGGTGGGGACGGGTCTGTCACTGTATAACACTGGAGTACAGTACTGGTGGGGACGGGTCTGTCGCTGTATAACACTGGGGGTACAGTACTGGTGGGGATAGGTCTGTCACTGTATAACACTGGGGTACAGTACTTGTGGGGATGTGTCTGTCACTGTATAACACTGGGGTACAGTACTGGTGGGGACAGGTCTGTCAGTGTATAACACTGGGGTACAGTAATGGTGGGGACAGGTCTGTCACTGTATAACACTGGGCTACAGTACTGGTGGGGACGGGTCTGTCACTGTATAATACTGGGGTACAGTGCTGGTGGGGGACAGGTCTGTCACTGTAGAACACGGGTACAGTACTAGTGGGGACAGGTCTGTCACTGTATAACACTGGGGTACAGTACTGGTGGGGGACAGGTCTGTCAGTGTATAACACTGGGGTACAGTACTGGTGGAGACGGGTCAGTCACTGTATAACACTTAGGTACAGTACTGGTGGGGACAGGTCGGTCACTGTATAACACTGGGGTACAGTACTGGTGGGGATGTGTCTGTCATTGTAGAACACGGGTACAGTACTGGTGGGGGACAGGTTTATTGCTGTCACTGCGGGGGAGAATGCAGAGTGTGACACAGTTTCAATGGCCTGGATGTGTGCGAGAAATGTTCCCCCCCCTATTTGTTTTCTGGTAGTGTGCCATTCAGCAGTTCCGAACAGCTACTCAGACAGATTGGTTACAGAATTGAGTGCGTGAAATGTTCTAATTTGTTCTTGTGCTATTGATGAATTGGCCTAAATTTTGGCGAAGGTCTAATTGAGGGTTTTGTCAGGCCAGGAGAGGAGAGCAGACATCTGGTGACTGAAGGACCAGCTGCTCTCAGACAAGGACCCAGGTGTGTTCTATATCCCACTGGAGGCTCTGCCACACATTAATCAACCCCGCTGCATTTTGGTGGGTGGTGGTGGGGGGGGCGGAACGGGCTATCAGAGAGGCTTACAGCACAGGAGGAGGCTGTTCAGCCCATCTTGCCTGTGCTGGCTCTCTGATTAGATCTGTCCAATTAGTCCCGGTGTCCCCCCTGTTCTTTCCCCCATCGCTCTGCAAATCTTTCCCCTCCAAGTGTTTATCTAATTCCCCATTTAGAAAGTTCCTGTTGAATCTGCTTCCACCGCCCTTTCAGGCAGCGCCTTCCAGATCACAACAACTCGCTGTGTCAAAATAAAATTCTCCTCATCTCCCCCTCTGGTTCTTTTCCCGATTCTCTTCAATCTGAGTCCCTCTGGTTACCGACACTCCTGTCACTGGAAACAGTTTCTCCTTATTTACCCTATCGAAAACCCCTCATGATTTGAATGCCTTGATTCAATCTCCCCCTTAACCTTGTAGGAGAGGTGGGGAAGTATTGCTGAAAAGATTAATGAAAACAGTGTCCAGTTGATCTATCATAAAGTTGAATATTAATCCTTTGAGGCTAGTAATTAATCACTAACACTTGCTGTTTCATTGCCATCATGAATCTTGCCTCATTGATCAAGCTTTTAACATCTAGAGACACTGGAAACAGACTGAGCTCACATTTTGTTTAAAAAAAGAGAGGAAGCTTTGATTTACTTCTCGGAACCTGTTCTTGAGTCCCGTGTGATTCCTGTTAAAGTTACTCAGCTCAATGCTCATCGCCGTGATTACACATGTGGTGAGGTCACAGGAGATGCCTTTGACCATTCTTGCACCGCCTGTTAAATATCCCCCTCCCTATCTCTGTAACCTCCCCGAGCCCCTACAATCCTCCCTATCTCCGTAACCTCCTCCAGCCCCTACAGCGCTCCCTATCTCTGTAACCTCCTCCAGCCCCTACAACCCTCCCTATCTCTGTAACCTCCCCGAGCCCCTACAACCCTCCCTTACGTCTGTAACCTCCCCAAGCCCCTACAACCCTCCCTTATCTCTGTAACCTCCCCGAGCCCCTACAACCCTCCCTTATCTCCGTAACCTCCCCGAGCCTCTACAACCCTCCCTATCTCTGTAACCTCCTCCAACCCCTGCCACTCTCCATATTGCTGTAACCTCTGCCAGACCCTACAATACTCCCTATCTCTGTAACCTCATCCAGTCCCTACAACCCTCCCTATCTTTGTAACCTCCTCCAGCTCCTGCAACCCTCCCTATCTCTAACCTCCTCCAGCCCCTACAACGCTCCTTATCTCTGTAACCTCCTCCAGCCCCTACAACCCTCCTTATCTCTGTAACCTCCTCCAGCCCCTACAACACTCCCTATCTCAGTAACCTCCCCGAGCCCCTACAACCCTCCCTATCTCTGTAAACTCCTCCAGCCCCTACAACCCTCCCTATCTCTGTAACCTCCTCCAGCCCCTACATCCCTCTGAGATCTCTGCTCTCCTCCATTTCCGGCCTCTTGCCCATCCCCCGATTCCCATCGCTCCACCATTGGCGGCTGTGCCTTCAGCTGCCTGGGGGGAGGGGGCCCTAAGGTCTGGAATTCCCTCCTTAAACATCCCTGCCTCCCCCTCTCTGTCTCTCCATTTAATGTGCTCGTTGAAAATCAACACCCTTTGACCGAGCTATTGGTCACCTGTCCCTAATATCTCCTTCTGTGGCTTGGCGTCAAATTCTGTTTGGTAATAGCCCCTGGTGCAGTGCACCTGGGACCTTGTGCTACGTTAAAGGTGCTATATAAATGCAAGTTGCTCTTCTTGACTTGAACTAGGGAACAGATCCCAGCATGTGATGGAGTCGATGTAAATTTGCATTGAGCGTAGCGCTGACCAGCTGTGTGTGTCTGTAGACCCCTGCAACTGGCCTCCCCCTTCCCTCGTGACCCACCCGCTTTGCTTGTTAACCTCAGCCAAACTCTCAGGTTACCAGACTGTGTGTGTGTGGGGTGTGTGTGTGTGTGTGTGTGTGGGGTGTGTGTGTGTGTGTGTGTGTGTGTGGGGTGTGTGTCTGTGTCTGTGTGGGGTGTGTGTGTGTGTGTGTCTGTGTGTGTGTGTCTGTGTGTGTGTGTCTGTGTGTGTGTGGGGTGTGTGTCTGTGTGTGTGTGGGGTGTGTGTCTGTGTGTGTGTGGGGTGTGTGTCTGTGTGTGTGGGGTGTGTGTGTGTGTGTGTGTGTGGGGTGTGTGTGTGTGTGTGTGGGGGTGTGTGTGTGTGTGTGTGGGGGTGTGTGTGTGTGTGTGTGTCTGTGTGTGTGTGTCTGTGTGTGTGTGTCTGTGTGTGTGTGGGGTGTGTGTCTGTGTGTGTGTGGGGTGTGTGTCTGTGTGTGTGGGGTGTGTGTGTGTGTGTGTGTGTGGGGTGTGTGTGTGTGTGTGTGGGGTGTGTGTGTGTGGGGTGTGTGTGTGTGGGGTGTGTGTGTGTGGGGTGTGTGTGTGTGTGTGTGGGGTGTGTGTGTGTGGGGTGTGTGTGTGTGGGGGTGTGTGTGTGTGGGGGGTGTGTGTGTGTGGGGGGTGTGTGTGTGTGGGGGGTGTGTGTGTGTGGGGGGGTGTGTGTGTGTGGGGGGGTGTGTGTGTGTGGGGGGTGTGGGTGTGTGGGGTGTGGGGTGTGTGGGGTGTGGGGTGTGGGGTGTGTGGGGTGTGTGTGTGTGTGGGGTGTGTGTGTGTGTGTGGGGTGTGTGTGTGTGTGTGGGGTGTGTGTGTGTGTGTGGGGTGTGTGTGTGGTGGGGAGGGGGTGGGTGTGTGTGTGTGGGGTGGGGGCGGGGGTGGGGTGGGGGTGGGTGTGGGTGTGGATGTGTGTGTGTGTGTGTGTGTGTGTGTGTGTGTGTGGGGTGGGGGTGGGGGCAGGCGTGGGAGTTGTTTGCAGATCAGCACAAGTTAAATACACCGAGCTGCCTGTCCTGTGATCTGGGTAGATACCAAGCTACTGTTTTTAAACAATGCGGGCTGTGAGAGGAAGGGAGGTCTCTCTGACTTTCAATCTCTGTCCCTATCTGTTTCCCCACCCCCCTCCTCGCTGCCTCTCTCTCCCTCTCTCTCCCTGAGTGTGTGTGTCTCACTCTCGATCTGTCTCTCTCTCTCCTCCCCGTCTCTCTCTCTCTCCTCCCCTGTCTCTCTCTCTCTCTCCTCCCCTGTCTCTCTCTCTCTCTCCTCCCCGTCTCTCTCTCTCTCCTCCCCGTCTCTCTCTCTCTCTCCTCCCCTGTCTCTCTCTCTCTCTCCTCCCCTGTCTCTCTCTCTCTCTCCTCCCCTGTCTCTCTCTCTCTCTCCTCCCCTGTCTCTCTCTCTCTCTCCTCCCCTGTCTCTCTCTCTCTCTCTCCTCCCCTGTCTCTCTCTCTCTCTCTCCTCCCCTGTCTCTCTCTCTCTCTCCTTCCCTGTCTCTCTCTCTCTCTCCTTCCCTGTCTCTCTCTCTCTCTCCTTCCCTGTCTCTCTCTCTCTCTCCTTCCCTGTCTCTCTCTCTCTCTCCTTCCCTGTCTCTCTCTCTCCTTCCCTGTCTCTCTCTCTCTCTCCTTCCCTGTCTCTCTCTCTCCTTCCCTGTCTCTCTCTCTCCTTCCCTGTCTCTCTCTCTCTCTCCTTCCCTGTCTCTCTCTCTCTCTCCTTCCCTGTCTCTCTCTCTCTCTCCTTCCCTGTCTCTCTCTCTCTCTCTCCTTCCCTGTCTCTCTCTCTCCTTCCCTGTCTCTCTCTCTCTCTCCTTCCCTGTCTCTCTCTCTCTCTCCTTCCCTGTCTCTCTCTCTCCTTCCCTGTCTCTCTCTCTCCTTCCCTGTCTCTCTCTCTCTCTCCTTCCCTGTCTCTCTCTCTCTCTCCTTCCCTGTCTCTCTCTCTCCTTCCCTGTCTCTCTCTCTCTCTCTCTTCACTGTTCTCTCTCTTTCTCCTCTCTCACTCTCTCCCGTCTTCACTCTTCTCTCTCTCTCCTGTCATCTCTCTTCTCTCTCTCCCCTGTCTTTTCTCCCTCTCTCTCCCTGTCTTCTCTCTCTGTCTCTCTCTTCCCTGTTCTCTTTCTTTCTCCCCTCTATCTCTCTCATTCTCTCCCCGTCTTCTCTCTCTCTCTCTCCATCTTCTCTCTCTCTCTCCCTGTCTTCTCTCTTCTCTCTCCATCTTCTCTCTCTCTCTCCCCGTCTTCTCTCTCTCTCTCTCCATCTTCTCTCTCTCTCTCCCCGTCTTCTCTCTCTCTCTCTCCATCTTCTCTCTCTCTCTCCCCGTCTTCTCTCTTCTCTCTCCATCTTCTCTCTCTCTCTCTCCATCTTCTCTCTCTCTCTCCCCGTCTTCTCTCTTCTCTCTCCATCTTCTCTCTCTTCTCTCTCCATCTTCTCTCTCTCTCTCCCCGTCTTCTCTCTTCTCTCTCCATCTTCTCTCTCTCTCTCCCCGTCTTCTCTCTCTCTCTCCCCCGTCTTCTCTCTCTCTCTCTCTCCCCTGTCTTCTCTCTCTCTCTCTCTCCCCTGTCTTCTCTCTCTCTCTCTCTCCCCTGTCTTCTCTCTCTCTCTCTCTCCCCTGTCTTCTCTCTCTCTCTCTCTCCCCTGTCTTCTCTCTCTCTCTCTCTCTCCCCTGTCTCCCCTGTCTTCCACCACTCTTACGCTCTGCCAGTTATTGAAGGGCTGACTATGCGGAGGATTCTACTGAACTCCTTTACAATAGAAACACTTAACACCATGAAATCTTTTGATCGTAGATCGGGAGAAATCTTTCCCAGTGGCAGGAGGGACAATAACCAGATGATCCAGATTCGCGATAATTGGAATGTTGACTTAGATTCATACAGCACGGAGGCCATTCTGCCCATCATGCCCGTGCTGGGCTCTTTGAAAGATCTATTCAATTAATCCCCACTTTTTCCCCCCCCTCCATCACTCTTTCCCCCACATCCCTGCAAATTTTTCCCTTTCAAGTATTTATCCAATTCCCCCTCTTTTGAACATTCCTATTGAATCTGCTTCCACCGCCCTTTCAGGCAGCGCCTTCCAGATCACAACAACTCGCTGTGTCAAAATAAAATTCTCCTCATCTCCCTCCTCTGGTTCTTTTCCCGATTCTCTTCAATCTGAGTCCCTCTGGTTACCGACCCTCCTGCCACTGGAAACTCATTCTCCTTATTGACTCTATCCAAACCCCTCATGATTTTGAACATCTCGATTCAATCTCCCCCTTAACCTTCTCTGCTCCGAGGAGAACAATCCCAGCTTCTCCAGTCTCTCCACATGAACTGAAGTCCCCTCGTCCGCCTGGAACCATTCTAGTAAATCTCCTCTTGAGAAAGAGAAACTTGCAAGGCCATGGGGGGGCGGAAAGAGCTGGGGGGAAGTGGGAATAATTGGCGAGCTCTGGTGAAGGGCTAGGACCGGCGCAATGGGCCAAATGGCCGCCACCTGTGCTTGTATGCTCCTGTGAACCTTTGCCAGCCGAAGGCAAGTGTGGGTCACCGTGAGGGTGGGTGAATCCTCCGTCGACGATTGCAGATGTTTACTTAATATTGCTTACGTATCAGGATTCACTGTTCTGTCGAAGGGTCATGAGGACTCGAAACGTCAACTCTTTTCTTCTCCGCCGATGCTGCCAGACCTGCTGAGTTTTTCCAGGTAATTCTGTTTTTGTTCTGCTCTGCACAGATTTGGTCTAATCTTTGTGCATGACTCGACTATCCCGTTCCCCCCTTTCCACCCTCGGCCGCTTCCCGCTGGCTGTTTGCCCTACGCCGTGCGCGCTGTGGTTTGCGTATCCCACGGCCGGATATAGTGCGAATGAACACGTGCTCAGGCTGTGACAGAGTGGAGGCAGAGGATCGACGCCAGGGCAACTAAAATAGCCACTGGCATCTTTCTATTTCTGATTTACTCTCGAGACTTTGCTTTGCTTGGCCTGATTTTGTGCTGTTGTGTAGATTCTGAAACCATACAAAATATTTCCATGGGAACATGGTATAAGGGTCACACTGGAAACTGTGTCACTGAATGAGAGCAAAATTTGCAGCATCATTGAAAGAATTTAACTGTTGATCCATTGGTGTTTACAATGCGTGTAAAGATCGGTTCCAGTTATATCCTTCACCAGCTGGCTCTTTGGAATGCAACAGGTAGCAGGGAATAGTTGCCCCTCAGGGTGAAGGATATAACTGGACCCAATCTTTGGACACTTCATAAGCCTTTCTTTACCAAGTATGTGTAAGCATGTCCGAACCCAACCACCACAGTTTCAGTCTGTGTCTATTAATAGGAGCACAAGTGAATCCCCAGTTAATGCTCATCATCTGCCAGTGATTAAACACGATGAATATACAGTTAACACTGAGCCCCTTTCACTTTGAAACCATTGCCATTCCATGCCCCCACGCTGGAATAACGGGAAGGGCATCCCTCCTCCGCCAGTTGCATTCAGAGGGGTGTGGGAGGGGCCGGAGAAGTGTCAGGAGGGGATGGTGTTTAGCATCCACCGGAGAGGGCAGGCAGGGCCTTGGTTTCGCATCTTATCTGAAAGACAGCATCTCGAACGCAGAGGATATACTGCTGCCTGCGAAGGCCACGCCTAGCAAAAGCCTGCAGGCCCTCACCTGGCCTGGGCTTATATGTGACTCCCGTCCCACGCCAACTCGTACGGCTCTTAACTGGCCCCTGTAGGTGGTGGGTTGGTGGGACGGTGCGTGGGGGTGGGGTGGTGGTGCAGTGTAGCATTGTCTCATGGGAATGGATGAACATAATTGGCTCTGGAATTGTGGAGTTTAGTCGTCCTGGCAACAAAATTTGACTCTCGTTCATCCTCCAAATCAAACAAGACACAAAAAGTCATATAAAAACTAAAATATTCACGGCTATCACTCATCCGATGAGTGTCCTTGACATTGAAATAAGATGCTGTCCATTTGCAATCTTCCTTTTTCAACCGTGTGCCAATATCTGTGGCATACTAAGCCTGCTCGGTCACTGCATGCAAGAGTCAGTGCCAAGTGTACTCTCAAACCTCCCCCCTCACTCGCATTCCCACCCTATAAATATCACAGTGACCGACCCTCTATATATAACTGCTGATCTGGATAAATAACTCTCTGCAGAGATATGAGATAGCCCTTAAATAACAAAATCCCAACAGGGAATTCAGGAGAAACTTCTTTGCCCAGGGAGTGGTGAGAATGTGGAACTCACTCCCACAGGGAGCGCTTGGGGTGGGTAGGATCCATACGTTTTAGGGGGAAGCTGGATAAACACGCGAGGGAGAAAGGACTCGGTGGTCCCTGTGTAAGTTTCAGCTGATCTAGAACTCACTACCCTGTATCCTAAACTTGTACCAATTCCTGTTTGCACATCGTCCCTTGTGCTCACTGACCTACACAGGCCGATGGTTCAGCAGCACCACCATTTTAAAATTCTTATCCTCCAGCCACTACAACCCTCCCTATCTCTGTAACCTCCTCCAGCCACTACAACCCTCCCTATCTCTGTAACCTCCTCCAGCCCCTACAACTCTCCCTATCACTGTAACCTCCTCCAGCCCCTACAGCTCTCCCTATCTCTGTAACCTCCTCCAGCCCCTACAACACTCCCTATCTCTGTAACCTCCTCCAGCCCCTACAACCCTCCCTATCTCTGTAACCTCCTCCAGCCCTTACAACTCTCCCTATCACTGTAACCTCCTCCAGCCCCTACAGCTCTCCCTATCTCTGCAACCTCCTCCAGCTCCTGCATCCCTGCCTATCTCTGTAACCTCCTCCAGCCCCTACAACTCTCCCTATCACTGTAACCTCCTCCAGCCCCTACAACCCTCCCTATCACCGTAACCTCCTCCAGCCCCTACAACCCTCCCTATCTCTGTAACCTCCTCCAGCCCCTACAACCCTCCCTATCTCTGTAACCTCCTCCAGCCCCTACAACCCTCCCTATCACCGTAACCTCCTCCAGCCCCTACAACCCTCCCTATCTCTGTAACCTCCTCCAGCCACTACAATCCTCCCTATCTCTGTAACCTCCTCCAGCCCCTACAACCCTCCCTATCTCTGTAACCTCCTCCAGCCCCTACAATGCTCCCTATCTCTGTAACCTCCTCCAGCCTCTACAACCCTCCCTATCTCTATAACCTCCTCCAGCCCCTACAACCCTCCCTATCTCTGTAACCTCCTCCAACCCCTACAACCCTCCGTATCTTTGTAACCTCCTCCAGCCCCTACAACCCTCCCTATCTCTGTAACATCATCCACGACCTTCTCTATCTCTCTCTCTCTCTCTCTCTCTCTTTCTCTCCCTCACCTTCTCTCCTTTAAGACCTTCCTTAAAAACCTACCCCCTTGACCGAGGTTTTGGTCACCTGTCCCTAATATCTCCTTCTGCGGCTCGGGGTCAAATTGAGCTTGGTCACCGCTCCAAGGATGCACCTTGGCACATTGTAGGACGTTTATGGTGCTATATAATAATGCAAGCTTTTCGGAAGGGCGAGGAGACTTGTGTGTCCACCAGTAGGGATAGCACAGAGCCGATGGCCAGAATGGCCTTTCCCCATGCTGTGGGCTCAGTTACAATTCTCACTACCCTTCCCTGTGGCCATTATTTGGATGAACTAATTAGGCTTGACCCAGTGCATTTCAACCCGTCTGCACGGGTCACTGGTTGGCATTTCCTGTGGCTGGCATGCAGCTGTTGGCAGAATTAATGAAGCTGCCCGACTATCCAAACAAACACAGCCCCGTCTAGTTAATGGGCTGGGCTTGGAGTGCCTTTTATAAAGCGGCTGACCTGTTTACTGCCTCGGTTTCTCATCCAGTGAGGCAGCAATTGCTCCATTTGGGAATTTTAACCCCTCTTATGCGCTTGAACAATGACTTACCGGTCGTATAAATCCATTCGTTTGCTTTTAGGCTTCTTTTGAGACATTCCTTCAGACCTACTTCTCCGACCATGTCCCTGGGTCACCTGTCCCGCTGTCCACTCGCGTCACCTCACCCCACTGCGCTGAAATTCCCTCCCTCGACCCCTCTCATCCAAATGACGGTGCCCCCTGACAGTGCAGCACTCCCTCAGTGCCGACGCTGGGGGGAAGTCATCCTACACTTGGTGGTCAAGACTCTGGGGTGGGACTTGAGGTACAGAGAGAGTGGCGGGGGGGGGGAGACAGAGGAGAGACGGGCAGACAGGGAGACAGAGAGGGAGAAAGAAAGAGAGAGACAGACAGAAGAGAGAGAGAGAGACAGACAGACACACATCCTTCTGAGCTACAGGCAACAGTGTTACCCTCAGAGCCACTTGGGTTGAAGGCTGAGATGGATGCCCTTGGGTGTGGGTGAGGGAATGCAATGGCTTCGCACAGGTGTCGCTGAGCCACACACAGGAGCAGCTGCATCGACCTCTCCTGAGCCCCTTATTCCCCTTTGGAGGGTGACTCTCACTGGGCGCGGGGTGTGGAGGAGGGTATCCTCTGCTGAACTACTACCGCCCCTCCCCCCCACCCCTCCCCACCACCACCAACCCCCTTCCCCCCCCCCCACCCCCACACTGAGTGACCATTCCTCAGTAATGCCAGCTTGAACGAAGTCAAGCTATTCGACTGCAGGATGCCTCACCCAGTTGCTTTTCCAAATCCGCAAGGGGGTGTGGGGGAGGGTTGGCGGGGGGAGGTGCTTTCTGGGGTGGGTGGGATCGGCGATGAGCCAGGGACCCCCCCCCCTGGTTGACTTGCCCTCCCATTTAGCCCTCCTCCGCACCGCCCCAGACAGGGGGAGCTGGCTGGCGGGCTCCGACCTGGTTTCGAAAAAGCGTTCCTCTGCCAGAGTTGGCGGCGTCCTCAATTTTTCTCCCCATCGCCACTGCCTGCACCACCCCACCACCGTCCCCCCCCACCGCCACCACAACCACGCCCACCACCACCCCCCCCCCCCCCCGCCCCAAAGTCCCAAATAAGTTTGGTTCCAGGACAGAGTCCGCCTCACTCTGTTTAAAGGGCCTGTCAGAGAGCTTTTACTTCATCCTGCTCTCCCTGCATCTTACTGCGGGACTCTGAGATCACTCTCCTTGGGTCAGCTCCCCTGTGTATGGAATTTGTGATTCGCTTTAATTTATACTGCAGTATCCTTAGTGAGGGGATGGGTTCAGTAGGGCCCTGCTCTTATGATATTCTATCACTGGAAGACAGCTTCCACTCTGTCTTCCTCTTTCTATCATATCTTTGTAATATGCTGGCATTAAGGAAGATAATTATAATCATCCCTCTTTGTTTATTTTCTCCCTTGCTTTCTGGTTCCCTTTTGTCTGAACTGGTGCACCTGTTTTCTTCAATAACCTGTCTGTCTCTCTACCTTTGTTGAGTCTCTGTACCTCTGACAGTGTGTGTGTGGCTCTATTTGGGTGTGTCGCTGTACTTTCAATCTCTGTTTCTCTCCCTGCCTGTCTCACATTCTCTCTGTCTCTTCCCATGTCTGTCTGTCTCTTATGCTCTTTGTTACTGTCTGTCTGACTCTCTCTTCTGTCTGTCTGTCTCTCTCTTTTATTCTCCCCCTGCGTTTCCTTGTCTGTCTGTCTCTCCGTCTCTCCATCTCTCGCTACCTCTTGCGTCCGTCTGTTTCTCTGTTCTGTTTCTCTCCCTCTCTCTCTGTCTGTCTCTCTCTGTCTGTCTCTCTCTCTTCTGTCTGTCTCTCTCTGTCTGTCTCTCTCTGTCTGTCTCTCTGTCTGTCTCTCTCTGTCTGTCTCTCTCTCTTCTGTCTCTCCCCTTCTGTCTGTCTCTTTCTCTCTCTCACTCTCTCTGTGTCTGTCTCTCTCTCTCTCTCCCCCTGTGTTTCCCTCTCTCTGTCTGTCTGCCTCTCCCTCTCTACCTGCATGCCTGTCTCCTTAGCTTCCATTGTCCTGCTCTGCGTCTCTCCTGTCTGTCTCATCTCCCTTTCTGTTTGCGTCTATTTGTTTTTCTCACCTGTGCATTCATCTCTTGGGAGTTAGCAATGCTGATGCACATGCTTTTCCTTCTGTCTGCTCTCTGTTGTGTTCTCTATCTAGCTGTGTGTGAATCACGAGCGTGTATGTATCTTTCTGCCTCTCTCTGTGCCAGGGCTGCATGTCTTTACCTGTGTCTCTCTCACGCAATCTTTTAATCTGCAGCTGCTTTGCGCGCTGTGTGTGTCTCACACTGTGTGCGTCTGTGTCTCGGTCTCTGACTCTCTCCCAACCCCCTACGCATTCCCTCCTGTAACGGGAGTATTATCTCCGCTTCCCAGTCATCGGGCCACACAGTTATTTATTTCCCTTTGACAAAGTGCACCGCTGCTGCATGAGGGAGATTTGATCAAGCTGTGCAGCCTCCTTATTAACAGTTAGCGGCTATCGTTCAGCACCCTGCTTTCCCCTGGAGGATCCGTGTGGCTCAGAACACATCCTGTGCCCCCCCCGCCCCCCCCCGACTCTGCACCCCGCAGACTCCCACGCCACGACTTTTCTTTGCAAACTCTCTTTAAGTTGACAGCAGCAATTTAGAAGATCAACTCCGAGGTGAGGGTGGGGCCTCGAAGGGAGCAGATGCCAACTCCCCTCAGGCCGTGACATCAAGCGAGAAGCTGGATTGAGGGAATTAACTGGGAGGAGGGAATTAATGATAGGGGTAATGCTTTTATGACTTGAAACAGGCCTCGGGCCTGCTCCCCCCCCCACCCCGACCCATCCTCAGACCAGGCCTCGGCCCTGCCCCCCCCCCGACGCATCCTCAGACCAGGCCTCAGCCCTACTCCCCAGCCCCTGTCCATCCTCAGACCAGGCCTCAGCCCTACTCCCCCGCCCCTGTCCATCCTCAGGCCAGACCTCGGCCCTGCTCCCCCAGCCCCTGTCCATCCTCAGACCAGGCCTCGGCCCTGCTCCCCCAGCCCCTGTCCATTCTTAGACCAGGCCTCGACCCTGCTTCCCCATCCCTGTCCATCCTCAGACCAGGCCTCGACCCTGCCCCCCCTTGCCCCATCATCAGACCAGGCCTCGACCCTGCTTCCCCATCCCTGTCCATCCTCAGACCAGGCCTCGGCCCTGCTCCGCCAGCCCCTGTCCATCCTCAGACCAGGCCTCGGCCCTGCATCCGCCACCCAGCCCCTATCCTCAAACTAGGCCTCGGCCCTGCCCCCCCTTCCCCATCGCCCCCTCTCCCCTGAAGCAGCTGCTCTTGAATCCTGCAGAGAATAGGAGAGAGAGAGAGAGTTTTGTGGGCCCGTCTCCTGCATTCTCAGTATCGGCTGAGGGTGACGGAGAATGACCGAGTGTAAAATGAAACCCCGGCGCGCCTATTGCACGCGGTGGTGCTGCCGACGAGCTCCATGGGCCCCTCCTCGTCCCACACTTCCCAAACCCTCGCGCGCCCCGCCACCAACTCCCTGCGCTCCCTGAGCCCCATCCCCACTAAACCCACGCGCTGGGCGGGGGCATTGACCCACCATTCGAAAGAGGTGTGCGCCACACAGAGCGAGAGAGGGGGGTCATGTGCGCCAAGTCACACATCCCAGCGTCATTCAGGGAAAGCATTGATCTAATTTGTGATTCACTGCTGCAGTACTTTCTGGGAACTGTTGCAGTGTCATTATTCATTTACTTCCAAGCTGACACAAATTAATCGCCCAAAAGTGTTTTAATTAAATGGGACCTATTTGGCAACATTCTTTGAACGCTGACTGTCTTGACTTGCGAGGCTGAAGCCTTGGCACTGACTGGAAACCCTTTTCCAACTTCGTCCTGATTACAGTCCAAGCTCTTTTTTTTTTATATATTTTGGAGAGGGTGCAGAGGGAGGTTTACCAGAACGGTCCCCAGGGAGGAGGCGACTTCAGTTAAGGACATGAGAGCCAGGAGCAGGAGCGGGCAATTCAGCCCCTCGAGCCTGCCCCGCCACTCAATACGATCGTGGCTGATCTCATATCGCCCTCAACTCCAACTTCCCGCCCTCTCCCCATAACCTTCCAACTCCTTACTAATTAAAAATCTTTCTATCTCCTCCTTAAATTTATTCAGCGACCCGGCATCCACTGCACTCTGAGATAGTGAATTCCACAGATTCACGACCCTTTGAGAAAAGTAATTCCTCCTCATCTCTGATTTAAATCTACCAGCCCTCAGCCTAAAACTATGGCCTCTCATTCTAGAATGTCCCACAAGGGGAAACATCCACTCCACGTCTATCCCCTTTAACATCTTATATATCTCAATTAGATCTCCTCTCCCGCTTCTAAACCCTAGCGAGTATAGGCCTAAACTGCTCAATCTCTCCTCATAAGACAAGCTCCACATCACTGGAATCAATCTAGTGAACCTCCTCTGAATCGCCTCCAATCCAGGGAAGGTGTTGGGGGGTGGAGGGGGTGCGGGGGGTGGGAAGACGTCCAGAGAAAGTTGGGGGGGGGGGCTCGTGCGATCCAGGGAAGGAGGAGGGGGTGGGGTGTCCAGTGAAGGCGTTGGGTGGGGGGAGGTGGGTGTCTATGGAAGGCTTGGTGGGGGTGTGGTGTCTGGGTAAGGTTCGGTCGGGGTAAGGTTGCATTTTCACACGTTTGGCATTGGGGCGGGTGGGATCCTGAGCACCCTATAGCCGGTTTGGAGGCGTGGGCGCTGTTACAATGTAGGAAATGCAGCTGCCAGTTTGCACGCAGCAAGCTCCCACAAACTGCCGGCTGTTCACGGGAGGCGTTTGTTCTGGTTCAGAGAGAACCAATGGACACCGGGGCCAATCGCTCAAAGGGATCTTTTACATCCACTCGAGAGAGTGTTTAATGACTTATCCCAACAACAGCATTTCCGACAGCGAGCGCAGCACCCACTCCGCACACTGGAACCCGACAGTGAGTGCAGCACTCGCTCCGCACACTGGCGCTCCGACAGCGAGTGCAGCACTCGCTCCGCACACTGGCACTCCGACAGTGAGTGCAGCACCCGCTCCGCACACTGGCACCCCGACAGCGAGCGCAGCACCCGCTCCGCACACTGGAACCCGACAGCGAGCGCAGCACCCGCTCCGCACACTGGCACCCGACAGCGAGCGCAGCACCCGCTCCGCACACTGGCACCCGACAGCGAGCGCAGCACCCGCTCCGCACACTGGAACCCGACAGCGAGTGCAGCACCCGCTCCGCACACTGCCGCCCCGACAGCGAGCGCAGCACCCGCTCCGCACACTGGAACCCGACAGCGAGCGCAGCACCCGCTCCGCACACTGGAACCCGACAGCGAGTGCAGCACCCGCTCCGCACACTGGAACCCGACAGCGAGTGCAGCACCCCCTCCGCACACTGGCGCTCCGACAGTGAGTGCAGCACTCGCTCCGCACACTGCCGCCCCGACAGCGAGCGCAGCACTCGCTCCGCACACTGGAACCCGACAGCGAGCGCAGCACCCGCTCCGCACACTGGAACCCGACAGCGAGCGCAGCACCCGCTCCGCACACTGCCGCCCCGACAGCGAGCGCAGCACTCGCTCCGCACACTGGCGCCCCGACAGCGAGCGCAGCACTCGCTCCGCACACTGCCGCCCCGACAGCGAGCGCAGCACTCGCTCTGCACACTGGCACCCGACAGTGAGTGCAGCACCTGCTCCGCACACTGGCACCCGACAGCGAGCGCAGCACCCGCTCCGCACACTGGCACCCGATAGTGAGTGCAGCACCTGCTCCGCACACTGGCACCCGACAGCGAGCGCAGCACTCGCTCCGCACACTGGCACCCGACAGTGAGTGCAGCACCTGCTCCGCACACTGGCACCCCGACAGCGAGTACAGCACCCGCTCCGCACACTGGAACCCGACAGCGAGTGCAGCACCCGCTCCGCACACTGGCGCTCCGACAGTGAGTGCAGCACCCGCTCCGCACACTGGAACCCGACAGCGAGTACAGCACCCGCTCCGCACACTGGAACCCGACAGCGAGTACAGCACCCGCTCCGCACACTGGCACCCGACAGCGAGCGCAGCACCCACTCCGCACACTGGCACCCGACAGCGAGCGCAGCACCCGCTCCGCACACTGGAACCCGACAGTGAGCGCGGCACCCGCTCCGCACACTGGAACCCGACAGTGAGCGCAGCACCCGCTCCGCACACTGGAACCCGACAGTGAGCGCAGCACTCGCTCCGCACACTGGCACCCGACAGCGAGCGCAGCACCCGCTCCGCACACTGGAACCCGACAGTGAGCGCAGCACCCACTCCGCACACTGGCACCCGACAGTGAGTGCAGCACCCGCTCCGCACACTGGCACCCGACAGTGAGTGCAGCACCCGCTCCGCACACTGGAACCCGACAGCGAGCGCAGCACCCACTCCGCACACTGGCGCTCCGACAGCGAGTGCAGCACTCGCTCCGCACACTGGAACCCGACAGTGAGTGCAGCACCCGCTCCGCACACTGGCGCTCCGACAGCGAGCGCGGCACCCGCTCCGCACACTGGCGCTCCGACAGCGAGTGCAGCACTCGCTCCGCACACTGGAACCCGACAGTGAGTGCAGCACTCGCTCCGCACACTGGCGCTCCGACAGCGAGCGCGGCACCCGCTCCGCACACTGGCGCTCCGACAGCGAGCGCGGCACCCGCTCCGTGTTGGCATTGGGAGCGTTGGTCTGGATTTCAGGTGCTCCTGGGTTGTGGGACCGGGCACTCGAGCCCACGACCTTCCTGATTCAGAGGTCGGAGTGCAGCCACTGAGCCGCAGGAGAAGCTTTTGGGGCAGGGGTTTGTGGCGGGCTGGGTGGAGGCGGTGGGGTGGGGGGTAGGGTGGGTTGATTATTATTTGCCTTGCACTTGAACCCTGGCCTTTGTTTGCGCTCTCATCTCTTGCTGCCTTGCAATCTGTTCCTGCCTCTTATCTTTAACACTGCTCCAAGGTTGTTATATATTCAGACTATTAAATGCAAATTGTCTTTCCTGTCACAAATTAAGTTGACCTGGGGCGGGGAGGTGGCGGGGTGGGGTGGGGGGTGTCACTCGGGAGTGCTTGGCTGACACAATCCCCCAAGAGATGGTCACTATGGAGACGGATGTGCTGACTTAGAAGGATCATTCTTTCTATATATATATAAAACAAAACTCTTGGGTAATGATTGGTCCCCATGAATACTGGTTGCTGTCGTTTGTCCTCACCCCCACCCCCCCCCCCCCCCCCACCCCTACCCCCCGGCACTACCCGCTACCCTCCGCCCTGGGCGAGGGGACGCCAATTAACAGGGGAGGCTCAACCTGTGGGAGATCGGCCCACTTGAAGTTGAAGGGGACGAGGTGGGTGGGAGAGAGGGCAGACAGCTCCCTCTCTCTCTCTCTCTCTCTCTGTCTCTGTCCCCCCACCATTATCCCCCAACGCCAGATCTAAGAGACACCGAGCAGTTGGCGAGGTCAGGGGGTGGGGGTGGGGGAACTGTCTCTGCTACAGCCCGAGATTGGGAGCTGGGGGAATAAAGGGGGTGGGGGGGGGGTGCTGGTGGTGCGGGGGTGGGGGGGGGGGCACTTAGAATTGGCCAGATGGGGAACCTACGTGGCCCAGGAGGTGAAGGAGTTTGGCGTTGATTGACGGGTGTTGATTTGGGGGGGGGGGTGGGTAGTGGCAGAGCAGCCAACTCATCGCCATCTGTCTACAGCCACACTCCCACCACCGCCCTCCTCACTTCAGGACAAAGAGTGGCTCCTTGGCACTTTGGGAACCCACCTTGCCTCATGGACCAGGGCAGGGAGGTCCCGTGCGTGATACGCAGCAGGTAGGGACATGGCAGCACCTCTACCGCACCCCCGGCTCACTGTCTGACTGCCTGGGAAGCTCGGTCTCTGTAAAGATGGGAATCTTAAGCCAGTGAGAAGCACTATTCAGAGTTGAAACAAGTTGGGTGTGTGTGTCTGTGTGTGTGTGTCTGTGTGTGTGTGTGTCTGTGTGTGTGTGTGTGTCTGTGTGTGTGTGTGTGTCTGTGTGTGTGTGTGCGTGTGTGTGTGCGTGTCTGTGTGCGTGTCTGTGTGTGTGTGTCTGTGTGTGTGTGTCAGTGTGTGTGTGTCAGTGTGTGTGTGTCAGTGTGTGTGTGTCAGTGTGTGTCTGTGTGTCTGTGTGTGTGTGTCTGTGTGTGTCTGTGTGTGTGTGTGTGTGTGTGTGTGTGTCTGTGTGTGTGTGTCTGTGTGTGTCTGTGTGTGTGTGTGTGTGTCTGTGTGTGTGTGTGTGTGCGTGTCTGTGTGCGTGTCTGTGTGTGTGTCAGTGTGTGTGTGTCAGTGTGTGTGTGTCAGTGTGTGTGTGTCAATGTGTGTGTGTCAGTGTGTGTGTGTGTGTGTCTGTGTGTGTGTGTCTGTGTGTGTGTGTCTGTGTGTGTGTGTCTGTGTGTGTTATATGTCTGAGTGTGTGTGTGTGTTATATATGTGTGTGTCTGTGTGTGTGTGTGTGTTATATATATGTGTGTGTCTGTGTGTGTGTGTGTGTTATATATATGTGTGTGTGTGTGTGTGTGTTATATATATGTGTGTGCCTGTGTGTGTGTGTGTGTTATATATGCGTGTGTGTGTCTGTGTGTCAGTGTGTGTCTGTGTGTGTGTGTGTCTCTGTGTGTGTGTGTCTCTGTGTGTGTGTGTCTGTGTGTGTGTGTGTCTGTGTGTGTGTGTGTCTGTGTGTGTGTGTCTGTGTGTGTGTGTGTCTGAGTGTGTTATATATGTGTGTGTCTGTGTCTGTGTGTGTGTGTGTGTGTGTGTGTTATATGTCTGAGTGTGTGTGTGTGTCTGTGTGTGTTATATATGTGTGTGTCTGTGTCTGTGTGTGTGTGTGTGTTATATATGTGTGTGTCTGTGTCTGTGTGTGTGTGTGTGTTATATATATGTGTGTGTCTGTGTGTGTGTGTGTGTTATATATGTGTGTGTGTCTGTGTGTCAGTGTCTGTCTGTGTGTGTGTGTGTGTGTCTGTCTGTGTGTGTGTGTGTCTGTCTGTGTGTGTGTGTGTCTGTCTGAGTGTGTGTCTGTCTGAGTGTGTGTGTGTCTGAGTGTGTGTGTGTCTGTGTGTGTTATATATGTGTGTCTGTGTGTGTGTGTGTGTGTGTGTGTGTGTGTGTGTTATATGTCTGAGTGTGTGTGTGTGTCTGTGTGTGTTATATATGTGTGTGTCTGTGTCTGTGTGTGTGTGTGTGTTATATATATGTGTGTGTGTTATATATATGTGTGTGTCTGTGTGTGTGTGTGTGTGTTATATATGTGTGTGTGTCTGTGCACTCAACATCCTCCCTCTCTATCGCTCAAACAAGAGACTGGCAGCTCCAAAGTCCCGCTCGTGACCTCAGGATGTTCCCCCGAAGTGGTTCACACATAATTAAACAATTCTATTGAGAAGTGCGGTCACTGGTCAAGTGCAGGGAGCGAGCGGCCGGTTAGTTCATGCACAGGAAGCTCCCGCTGGCTGCTGGGAGGTAGCGCCTTCTCTTTGCAATGTTGCTTGAGGCTTATACATCGGCCCCAGGAAGCAGGGGAGGGGACTCTTCAGCTGCCCTCACCCCACCCCACACCGCCCCCTAGCCAACACCCCACCCCACCCCTCCCACCCCCCCCCACACCGCCCCCTCAGCCATCACCCCACCCCCCCCACCCCCACCCCCACCCCACACCGCCCCCTCAGCCAACACCCCACCCCACCCCCCCCACCCCCACCCCACACCGCCCCCTCAGCCAACACCCCACCCCACCCCCACCCGCACCCCACACCGCCCCCTCAGCCAACACCCCACCCCCCCCACCCCCACCCCACACCGCCCCCTCAGCCAACACTCCATCCCACCCCCCCTCCCCCAACCCCACCCCACACCGCCCCCTCAACCAACACCCCAACCCCCTCCCCCACCCGCACCCCACACCGCCCCCTCAGCCAACACCCCACCCCACCCCCCTCACCCCCACCCCCACCCCACACCGACCCCTCAACCAACACCCCACCCCACCCCCCCCCCACCCGCACCCCACACCGCCCCCTCAGCCAACACCCCACCCCACCCCCCCACCCCCACCCCACACCGCCCCCTCAGCCAACACCCCACCCCACCCCCCTCACCCCCACCCCCACCCCACACCGCCCCCTCAGCCAACACCCCACCCCACCCCCCCACCCCCACCCCACACCGCCCCCTCAGCCAACACCCCACCCCACCCCCCTCACCCCCACCCCCACCCCACACCGCCCCCTCAGCCAACACCCCACCCCACCACCCTCACCCCCACCCCCACCCCACACCGCCCCCTCAACCAACACCCCACCCCACCCCCCTCACCCCCACCCCCACCCCACACCGCCCCCTCAGCCAACACTCCACCCCAACCCCCCTCCCCCACCCGCACCCCACACCGCCCCCTCAGTCAACACCCCACCACCGCCACCCCCTCAACCAACACCCCACACCCCCACCGCCACACCCACCCCCACCTCACACCGCCCCCTCAACTAACACCCCACCCCCCCCGCCGCCACCTCCTCCCCCACCCCACACCACCCCCTCAACCAACACCATACCCCCCCCACCGCCACCCCCACCCCACCCCCACCCCACACCGCCCCTCAACTAACACCCCACCCCACCCCCCCCCACCCGCACCCCACACCGCTCCCTCAACCAACACCCCACCCCCCCCACCGCCACCCCCTCCCCCACCCCACACCGCCCCCTCAACCAACACCCCACCCCCCCACCGCCATCCACTCCCCCACCCCACCCCCCTCACCCCCCACCCCCACCCCACACCGCCCCCTCAGCCAACACCCCACCCCACCCCCCCCACCCCCACCCCACACCGCCCCCTCAGCCAACACCCCACCCCACCCCCACCCGCACCCCACACCGCCCCCTCAGCCAACACCCCACCCCCCCCACCCCCACCCCACACCGCCCCCTCAGCCAACACTCCATCCCACCCCCCCTCCCCCAACCCCACCCCACACCGCCCCCTCAACCAACACCCCAACCCCCTCCCCCACCCGCACCCCACACCGCCCCCTCAGCCAACACCCCACCCCACCCCCCTCACCCCCACCCCCACCCCACACCGACCCCTCAACCAACACCCCACCCCACCCCCCCCCCACCCGCACCCCACACCGCCCCCTCAGCCAACACCCCACCCCACCCCCCCACCCCCACCCCACACCGCCCCCTCAGCCAACACCCCACCCCACCCCCCTCACCCCCACCCCCACCCCACACCGCCCCCTCAGCCAACACCCCACCCCACCCCCCCCCACCCCCACCCCACACCGCCCCCTCAGCCAACACCCCACCCCACCCCCCTCACCCCCACCCCCACCCCACACCGCCCCCTCAGCCAACACCCCACCCCACCACCCTCACCCCCACCCCCACCCCACACCGCCCCCTCAACCAACACCCCACCCCACCCCCCTCACCCCCACCCCCACCCCACACCGCCCCCTCAGCCAACACTCCACCCCAACCCCCCTCCCCCACCCGCACCCCACACCGCCCCCTCAGTCAACACCCCACCACCGCCACCCCCCTCAACCAACACCCCACACCCCCACCGCCACACCCACCCCCACCTCACACCGCCCCCTCAACTAACACCCCACCCCCCCCGCCGCCACCTCCTCCCCCACCCCACACCACCCCCTCAACCAACACCATACCCCCCCCACCGCCACCCCCACCCCACCCCCACCCCACACCGCCCCTCAACTAACACCCCACCCCACCCCCCCCCACCCGCACCCCACACCGCTCCCTCAACCAACACCCCACCCCCCCCACCGCCACCCCCCTCCCCCACCCCACACCGCCCCCTCAACCAACACCCCACCCCCCCACCGCCATCCACTCCCCCACCCCACCCCCCTCACCCCCACCCCCACCCCACACCGCCCCCTCAGCCAACACCCCACCCCACCCCCCTCACCCCCACCCCCACCCCGCCCCCTCAACCAACACCCCATCCCCCCACCACCACCCCCTCCCCCACCCCCACCCCACACCGCCCCCTCAACCAACACCCCACCCTCCCACCGCCACCCCCCTCCCCCACCCCCACCCCACACCGCCCCCTCAACCAACACCCCACCCCCCCACCGCCATCCACTCCCCCACCCCCACCCCACACCGCCCCCTCAACCAACACCCCACCCTCCCCCCCTTCAACGCCACCTGGTCTTCTTCAAGTAGAGGCCAATGTGTCTTTCACATCCACCTCAGAGGGTAAGAGAGCCTTGGTTAAACATTACATATGACCCTCGGACAGCACGGCATTCCCTCAGTACGGAGACCCTCGGACAGCGCGTGTTCCCTCAGTACGGAGACCCTCGGACAGCGAGGCGTTCCCTCAGTACGGAGACCCTCGGACAGCGCGTGTTCCCTCAGTACGGAGACCCTCGGACAGCGCGGCATTCCCTCAGTACGGAGACCCTCGGACAGCGCGTGTTCCCTCAGTACGGAGACCCTTGGACAGCGCGTATTCCCTCAGTACGGAGACCCTCGGACAGCGCGTGTTCCCTCAGTACGGAGACCCTCGGACAGCACGGCATTCCCTCAGTACGGAGACCCTTGGACAGCGCGTGTTCCTCAGTACGGAGACCCTCGGACAGCGCGTGTTCCCTCAGTACGGAGACCCTCGGACAGCGCGTGTTCCCTCAGTACGGAGACCCTCGGACAGCACGGCATTCCCTCAGTACGGAGACCCTCGGACAGCGCGGCATTCCCTCAGTACGGAGACCCTCGGACAGCGCGTGTTTCCCTCAGTACGGAGACCCTCGGGCAGCGCGTGTTCCCTCAGTACGGAGACCCTCGGACAGCGCGTGTTCCCTCAGTACGGAGACCCTCGGACAGCGCGTGTTCCCTCAGTACGGAGACCCTCAGGCAGCGCGTGTTCCCTCAGTACAGAGACCCTCAGCGTGGCGCTCCCTCAGCATGGAGACCCTCAGCGTGGCGTTCCCTCAGCACGGAGACCCTCAGCGTGGCGCTCCCTCAGCAGGGAGACCCTCAGCACGGTGTTCCCTCAGCACTGAGACCCTCAGACAGCGCGGCTCTCCCTCAGTACAGAGACCCTCAGCACGGCGTTCCCTCAGTATGGAGGCCCTCGGACAGCGCGGCGACCCTCGGACAGCGTGGCGTTCCCTCAGTACAGAGACCCTCAGCGCGCGTTCCCTCAGTACGGAGACCCTCGGACAGCGCGTGTTCACTCAATATGGAGACCCTCGGACAGCGTGACGTTCCCTCAGTACAGAGACCCTCAGCACGGCGTTCCCTCAGTACAGAGACCCTTGGACAGCGCGGCGTTCCCTCAGTACGGAGACCCTCAGCGCGCGTTCCCTCAGTACGGAGACCCTCAGCGCGCGTTCCCTCAGTACGGAGACCCTCAGCGTGGCGTTCCCTCAGTACGGAGACCCTCAGCGTGGCGTTCCCTCAGTACGGAGACCCTCAGCGTGGCGTTCCCCTCAGTACGGAGACCCTCAGCGTGGCGTTCCCTCAGTACGGAGACCCTCGGACAGCGCGCGTTCCCTCAGTACGGAGACCCTCGGACAGCGCGCGTTCCCTCAGTACGGAGACCCTCGGACAGCGCACGTTCCCTCAGTACGGAGACCCTCGGACAGCGCGCGTTCCCTCAGTACGGAGACTCTCAGCGCGGCGTCCGTCAGTACGGAGACCCGCAGCACGGCGTTCCCTCAGCACAGAGACCCTCGGCGTGGCGCTCCCTCAGCACGGAGACCCTCAGCGCGGCGTTCCCTCAGCACAGCGACCCTCGGTGCGGCGTTCCCTCAGCACGGAGACCCTCAGCGTGGCGCTCCCTCAGCACAGAGACCCTTGGACAGCGCAGCTCTCCCTCAGTACAGAGACCCTCGCCGTGGTGCTCCCTCAGCACGGGGACCCTCGGCGCGGTGTTCCCTCAGCACGGAGACCCTCAGCGTGGCGTTCCCTCAGCACGGAGACCCTCAGCGCGGCGTTCCCTCAGCACCGAGACCCTCGGACAGCGCGGATCTCCCTCTCACACTGACCCTCTCACACCGCCCCTCTCAGACTGACCCTCTCACACTGCCCCCTCTCAGACTGACCCACTCACACTGACACTCTCACACCGCCCCCCCTCTCACACTGACCCTCTCACACTGACCCTCTCACACTGACCCTCTCACACTGACCCCTCCCACACTGACCCTCCCACACTGACCCTCCCACACTGACCCTCTCACACTGACCCTCTCACACTGACCCTCCCACACTGACCCCCCCACACTGACCCTCTCACATTGACCCTCTCACACTGACCCTCCACAACTGACCCTCCCACACTGACCCTCCCACACTGACCCCCCCCACACTGACACTCTCACATTGACCCTCTCACACTGACCCTCCCACACTGACCCTCCCACACTGACCCTCCCACACTGACCCCCCCACACTGACACTCTCACATTGACCCTCCCACACTGACCCTCCCACGTTGACCCTCTCACACTGACCCTCTCACAGTGACCCTCTCACACTGACCCTCTAACACTGACCCTCTAACACTGACCCTCTCACACTGACCCTCCCACACTGCCCCACTCACACTGCCCCTCTCACACTGCCCCTCTCACACTGCCCCCTCTCACACTGCCCCTCTCACACTGCCCCTCCCACACTGCCCCTCCCACACTGCCCCTCCCCACACTGACCCCCTCACACTGACCCCCCTCACACTGACCCCCTCACACTGACCCCCTCACACTGACCCCACTCACACTGACACCCCTCACACTGACCCCCCTCACACCGCCCCTCTCACACCGCCCCTCCAGCCATGAGAGCCTTTGAACACGGTGTCACTCTCTGAGGAGAAAGGGGTCGGCCATTTTTGGACTGAGATGAGGAGAAATGTGGGTGGCGAGTCTTTGGAATTCTCTCCCCCAGGGACCTCTGGACGCTCCGTCACTATGTTCTAATCTGGGATCGATAGATTTCTGGGCACCAAGGGGATTGGGCAGGAAAGGAGCTGAGGCAGAATATTTTTATTGAATGGGGGAGCAGGGTCGAGGGGCTGAATGGCCTCCTCCTGCTCCTGAAGTTTCACATTATACTCTATCAATCTCTCTTTCTCACTCTCCATTCCCCCCTCTCCCCCATCTTTCTCTCTCTCTCTCTCTCTCTCTGCACCTTCTCTCTCTCTCTCCACCTTCTCTCTCTCTCTCTCTCTCTCCACCTTCTCTCTCTCTCTCTCTCTCCACCTTCTCTCTCTCTCTCTCTCTCCACCTTCTCTCTCTCTCTCTCTCTCTCTCCCACCTTCTCTCTCTCTCTCCACCTTCTCTCTCTCTCTCTCTCTCCACCTTCTCTCTCTTCTCTCTCTCTCTCCCCACCTTCTCTCTCTCTCTCCACCTTCTCGCTCTCTCTCTCTCTCTCTCTCCCCACCTCTCTCTCTCTCTCTCTCTCTCCACCTTCTCTCTCTCTCTCTCTCTCTCTCCCCACCTTCTCTCTCTCTCTCCACCTTCTCTCTCTCTCTCTCTCTCTCCCCACCTTCTCTCTCTCTCCCCACCTTCTCTCTCTCTCTCTCCCCCACCTTCTCTCTCTCTCCCCACCTTCTCTCTCTCTCTCTCCACCTTTCTTTTCTCTCACTCTCAATTCCATTCCTGAAAAACTACTCAGTTTACGATGAATATCTTTTACAAAGTTGACTTGAGGTCTTCGTTGCAGTCAAATGATCTCACTTCATGCGCAGCGAGTATGAGCTAACTCTCTGTACTGCGGGGTCCCTCACTCAGCACACATCTTGTTAGGATGGTTAATAACCAAGGTGGGTTTCGAACAAACTGTACACAACTGAGCTCAGTACCCACCTCACTCCTCCCCAGGCCTGGAACCTGCTGGCTCTCAGATTATTCAACTGCCTGTCACAGGCAGGGGTAGCAGGAGAGAGAGATGGCACAGAGAGAGAGAGAGTGATGGCACAGAGAGAGAGAGTGATGGCACAGAGAGAGAGAGTGATGGCACAGAGAGAGAGAGTGATGGCACAGAGAGAGAGAGAGAGTGATGGCACAGAGAGAGAGAGTGATGGCACAGAGAGAGAGAGTGATGGCACAGAGAGAGAGAGAGAGATGGCACAGAGAGAGAGAGTGATGGCACAGAGAGAGAGAGAGTGATGGCACAGAGAGAGAGAGAGAGATGGCACAGAGAGAGAGAGATGGCACAGAGAGAGAGAGAGATGGCACAGAGAGAGAGTGATGGCACAGAGAGAGATGGCACAGAGAGAGAGAGAGGATGGCACAGAGAGAGAGAGATGGCACAGAGAGAGAGAGATGGCACAGAGAGAGAGAGAGATGGCACAGAGAGAGAGAGATGGCACAGAGAGAGAGAGATGGCACAGAGAGAGAGAGATGGCACAGAGAGAGAGAGATGGCACAGAGAGAGAGATGGCACAGAGAGAGAGAGAGAGAGATGGCACAGAGAGAGAGAGAGATGGCACAGAGAGAGAGAGAGATGGCACAGAGAGAGAGAGAGAGATGGCACAGAGAGAGAGAGAGAGATGGCACAGAGAGAGAGAGAGATGGCACAGAGAGAGAGAGAGATGGCACAGAGAGAGAGAGTGATGGCACAGAGAGAGAGAGTGATGGCACAGAGAGAGAGAGAGAGAGAGATGGCACAGAGAGAGAGAGATGGCACAGAGAGAGAGATGGCACAGAGAGAGAGATGGCACAGAGAGAGAGATGGCACAGAGAGAGAGAGTGATGGCACAGAGAGAGAGAGTGATGGCACAGAGAGAGAGAGTGATGGCACAGAGAGAGAGAGAGAGTGATGGCACAGAGAGAGAGAGAGAGAGTGATGGCACAGAGAGAGAGAGAGAGAGTGATGGCACAGAGAGAGAGAGAGAGAGTGATGGCACAGAGAGAGAGAGAGAGAGTGATGGCACAGAGAGAGATGAGAGAGAGAGTGATGGCACAGAGAGAGAGAGTGATGGCACAGAGAGAGAGAGTGATGGCACAGAGAGAGAGAGAGAGTGATGGCACAGAGAGAGAGAGAGAGAGTGATGGCACAGAGAGAGAGAGAGATGGCACAGAGAGAGAGAGAGAGAGTGATGGCACAGAGAGAGAGAGTGATGGCACAGAGAGAGAGAGTGATGGCACAGAGAGAGAGAGAGAGAGTGATGGCACAGAGAGAGAGAGTGATGGCACAGAGAGAGAGAGAGTGATGGCACAGAGAGAGAGAGAGTGATGGCACAGAGAGAGAGAGAGAGAGTGATGGCACAGAGAGAGAGAGAGAGAGTGATGGCACAGAGAGAGAGAGAGAGAGAGTGATGGCACAGAGAGAGAGAGAGAGAGGAGAGTGATGGCACAGAGAGAGAGAGAGAGAGAGTGATGGCACAGAGAGAGAGAGAGAGAGTGATGCACAGAGAGAGAGAGAGAGAGAGAGAGTGATGGCACAGAGAGAGAGAGAGAGAGAGTGATGGCACAGAGAGAGAGAGAGTGATGGCACAGAGAGAGAGAAACACAGAGAGAGGCAAAGAGGGAGTGAAGGAAAGCCAAGCGGCAGACAGAGAGAGAAGGTGAGCAAGAGACGGAGTCGGGGAAGGGGGAGAGAGATGGAACGAGACGGGGACAGAGAGAAGGGGAGCTAGAGACCCGAGAGAATGGGGAGGGGTGAGAGGGTTTTGGAGACCAGAGGGAGGTGGATGATGACAGAAGCGGATGGGGGAGAGAGAGAAAATCGGGGGAAAATGGGAGAGAGTTTGGCAAAAGAAGATATGACAAGAAATAGAGAGCATTCTTGGTGAAGTTGCTGAGACCGGGTTTTGACAAGAATGGGATCATTAAAACCAGACCATTAGGCCGGAGATTGCTTCTTTAAGTTCAAAGCGTGTTGAGGGGGAGGGAAATGAAAGGAATCCGATTTCTGATTGATTTTCGAGTTAAACAATTTGTTGACAGCCTCTGGGGGCCTGTGGGGCTGGCTTTATCGAGCCTGGCTCAGGCCTTTGGCCTGCAGCTGTTTGCCTGGAAACCCTAGACCATGGCTGCACGGTGACAGCCCCCAGTCCATTGTATTTACTGAGGCCCTCAGTCTCCCCCACAACACCCCCCACCCCCGCCAAGCCAGCATCTACCCCCCCCCCACCCCCCCACGCCCCACAGCTCGCTCCACTCTGACAGGAGCGGGCAAAAGGTCAGAATGTGGAGATTTCACAGGCAGGTGCTACGGGGTGGGCTCCGGAGCCTTCTCCGGCGGTGCTCCAGCAGATGGCGGCCGGGGGGGGGGGTGGAGGTGGGGGGTTGGGGTGGGATGTGGGGCGCCAAGGACAGTCGGACAGACACAGGCGTGGAGAGCACTCCCGGATCATTCCGGAACAACGCCCCAAAATGGCTCCCCTTCCCCTTTGGGCCCCATCTCCTACCGTCCGATTAAACCCTTCAGATGCCCCTTTTTTGAGGGGACCCCCAACGTGTTGCTCACTTGACCTCTGAACCATTTTTAACCTCCTTCCTGACCCTTGACCGGCCCCCCCCCCACGCATTGGTCAAGATTGAAAGGCAATTTTTTGGAAAGGCAATTTTTGGTGTCCCTCTATTTGCAATTGGCAGGGGGGTTGGGGGAAAGATGAATCTTACGTGCTCTCCCCATTCATGTTGCCTGGGGGCTCTTTGCTTCACCCCTGCCCTGCTATAATGCCAGGGTGTGGCCACTTCAGGATGTGCCCGTGGGGAGCTGGGGGTGAGTGGTGCCATGTTTACCCTGTTCCCCTGGGCTAGGCTGGGCTAAAATCCAGCCAGGCGGGGGTCCTACCCCCCACCTGCAGGCTTGACCCATGCCGGGGTTCAGGCATCTGAAGGAGGCAGGGGCGAGGGGAGAGAAAAGCCTGCAGGAGGCGAAGGAAGCACTCGGCCTTGCCCAATCGCGGGTGGACGCCCAGCTTAAGGGTCGCCACGCTCCCCGACCACCGCCTCACCGCAGCCAGTGGCCCCTGTTAACTTGTCGGGCCCAGCGACACAGGCTCCGGCCTAACGATAGGCCGGAGGCCTGTTGGGTACCCGTGGAAACCGTGGAGCCTGGCGACGAGGGCCCCGGGCTGCCTCGCGGGAACTTAACGCCCTATCAACGCTCCTCGAGGCAGCGCTCGCCCTCGGATTCAGGCCCACCCGGCCTCCAGCCTGATCGCTGGGCCTCACAGCCCCACCAGGCCCTGAGCTCTCCGGGGAGATTATCTTCGATCGGTCTGTGTCCTCTGCCTGTGTGCGCTTATCCCAGACTGGCCCTGTCAAACATTTACAGGGTTGAGTGGCAGACGTGCTCAGAGCTGAGAGGTGCAGGTGATTAACAGGAAGATAATGGAGGCCGGCGGGGTGTGTGGAATCTTCGGATTGTAGTACAGAATGGTGACTGACATTCCCTCGGGCCCTCTCGCTCTGCTGCACAAAGCCACGTGCCTCCCGGTTTACCCCCCCCGCTGGCCCCCTCACCGCATGTCTACAATCGGAAAACGCCCAATCCTGCGTGTTGTGCTCTTTAAAACACTGCCCGCCCCACCCCCTCCGCTTTCGCCGCCATCCAAAATCCTGTTACACAGGAACAGGAGGAGGCCATTCAGCCCCTTGTCCCTGTTGCTCAGGAACAGGAGGAGGCCATTCAGCCCCTTGTCCCTGTTATTCAGGAACAGGAGGAGGCCATTCAGCCCCTTGTCCCTGTTAATCAGGAACAGGAGGAGGCCATTCAGCCCCTTGTCCCTGTTATTCAGGAACAGGAGGAGGCCATTCAGCCCCTTGTCCCTGTTATTCAGGAACAGGAGGAGGCCATTCAGCCCCTCGTGCCCGTTACACAGGAACAGGAGACTGGGGAATGAGGCTTTCCCATCGAGTTTGGTTCAAACCACTTCTGGGCGTTTAGTGTCCGTGTGACTCCCTGTTTGAAAACAGCAAAGCGCATTCATGTATTCCCTTTCTCATCCCACGGGGCTTGTAGGAGCAATGGCCGGCCGAGTCACATCAGGGGACATGAGGGTGAGGTGCGACAAAGGCTGGGTCTAAAAGTCACTGTTTATGGATCATCTGAAAGGAGGAGAGAGAGGCAGAGGGGGAGGTGGAGAGGTTTAGGGAGGGAGTTCCAGAGCTCAGGGCCCCCAGGCAGCTGAAGGCACGGCTGCCAATGGTGGAGGGATGGGAATCGGGGGATGGTCAAGAGGCCGGAATTGGAGGAGAGCAGAGATCTCGGAGGGTTGTAGGACCAGGAGGAGGTTACAGAGATAGGGAGGGTTGTAGGGGCTGGAGGAGGTTACAGAGATAGGGAGGGTTGTAGGGGCTGGAGGAGGTTACAGAGATAGGGAGGGTTGTAGGGGATGGAGGAGGTTACAGAGATAGGGAGGGTTGCAGGGGCTGGAGGAGGTTACAGAGATAGGGAGGGTTGTAGGGGCTCGGGGAGGTTACAGAGATAGGGAGTGTTGTAGGGGCTGGAGGAGGTTACAGAGATAGGGAGGGTTGTAGGGGCTGGAGGAGGTTACAGAGATAGGGAGGGTTGTAGGGGCTGGAGGAGGTTACAGAGATAGGGAGGGTTGTAGGGGCTGGAGGAGGTTACAGAGATAGGGAGTGGGGGTGGTCTTGGAGGGTATTGTACTGAACGGTGGACAGTTTAAAATCGAGTTGCTGTTGAGGGTAGAATCTACCCCCCACCACCACCCCCGAGTCTTTGGAGCGTGTGAACTGACTCCACCCTCTCCTGAGAATGGGCAGCCCAGAGGCGGCAGCTCTTCTTGGGTCTGAATGGCTGGCTATTTGCCTTCAAGGGGCATCGCCGCAGTGTCCTGGCCTGTGCCTTCTCCGGCTGGAGTCCCTGTCTGGGTGAGCGGGGCTCCTGGTCTGCTCCCTGCCGCCTGCTCAGCGCAGTTGGAGGGAATAAGCCCAGCCTCCAGGGTCCCCGAGGCTCTTGTGCTGCCGGGTGGAGTGAAGGCCCAAAGTGAGCGCTGGGAGGGAGAGTTATTCCAACATCTGCAGCCGCCAGCACAGGAGCACAGCTGGATTGAGTTTCCATTCCCCTGGGAGGCTTCAGAACTCAGTCTATTGCAGCCAGATGTTTCACTCAAAGTTACAGCTCAACTACTCAAACAGTCGCTGACTCTCTTTCACTCTCATTGGTCTCGAATCCTCACTTTTTTTACTCTCGGTTATCTTTACTTTTATAGGTCCCTCTCTCTTTCACCCGTTCACACTTTGCCTCTCATTCGTTCACGTTGTCTCGCTCGTTCACACTCTATCTCTCGTTGGTGCTCTCTCTCTCGTTGGCGCTCTCTCTCTCTCTCTCTCTCTCGTTGGCGCTCTCTCTCTCTCTCTCTCGTTGGCACTCTCTCGCTCGTTGGGGCTCTCTCTCTCTCTCTTGGCACTCTCTCTCTCTCGCTCGTTGGGGTTCTCTCTCTCTCGTTGGCACTCTCTCTCTCTCTCGCTCGTTGGGGCTCTCTCTCTCTCTTGGCGCTCTCTCTCTCTCGCTCGTTGGCGCTCTCTCTCTCTCTCTCTCTCACTCGTTGGCGCTCTCTCTCTCTCTTGCTCGTTGGCGCCCTCTCTCTCTCGTTCGTGGCGCCCTCTCTCGTTCGTCGGCGCTCTCTCTCTTGCTCGTTGGCGCTCTCTCTCTCTCGCTCGTTGGCGCTCTCTCTCTCTCTCTCTCGCTCATTGGCGCCCTCTCTCTCTCTCTCTCTCTCGCTCGTTGGCGCTCTCTCGCTCGTTGGCGCTCTCCCTCTCTCTCTCTCATTGGCGGTCTCTCTCTCTCTCGTTGGCGGTCTCTCTCTCTCTCTCGGTGCTCTATCTCTCTCTTGTTGGCTCTCTCTTTCTCTCTCGCTCGTTGGCACCCTCTCTCTCTCTCTCTCTCTCTCTCTCATTTGTTGGCGCTCTCTCTCTCTCTCTCTCTCGCTCGTTGGCGCCCTCTCCCTCTCTCTCACTCGTTGGCGCTCTCCCTCTCTCTCGCTCGTTGGCACTCTCTCTCTCGCTGACGCTCTCTCTCTCTCTCGCTCGTTGGCGCTCTCTCTCCTTCGATGGCGCTCTCTTTCGATGGCGCTCTCTCTCTCGTTCGATGGCGCTCTCTCTCTCTCTCGCTCGTTGGCGCCCTCTCTCTCACTCGTTGGCGCTCTCTCTCTCTCAGCACTCTCTCTCCCTCTCTCTCTCTCGTTGGCGCTCTCTCTCTCTCTCTCGCTCATTGGCGCTCTCTCTCTCTCGCTCATTGGCGCTCTCTCTCTCTCGCTCGTTGGCGCTCTCTCTCGCTCGTTGGCGCTCTCTCTCGCTCGTTGGCACTCTCCTCTCTCGCTCGTTGGCGCTCTCTCTCTCTCATTGGCGCCCTCTCTCTCTCGTTGGCGCCCTCTCTCTCTCTCTCGGCGCCATCTCTCTCTCTCTTGTTGGCGCTCTCTCTCTCTCATTGGCGCTCTCTCTCTCTCACTCTCTCTCTCGTTGGCGCTCTCTCTCTCTCTCGCTTGTTGGCACTCTCTCGCTCGTTGGTGCTCTCTCTCTCTCTCTGTTGGCGCTCTCTCTCTCTCTCTCTCGTTCGTTGGCGCTCTCTCTCTCTCGTTCGTTGGCGCTCTCTCTCTCTCGTTCGTTGGCGCTCTCTCTCTCTCGCTCGTTGGCACCCTCTCTCTCTCTCGCTCATTGGCGCTCTCTCTCTCTCGCTCATTGGCGCGCTCTCTCTCTCTCTCGGCGCTCTCTCTCTCTCGCTCGTTGGCGCTCTCTCTCTCTCTCTCGCTCGTTGGCGCTCTCTCTCTCTCGCTCGTTGGCACTCTCACTCGTTCGCGCTCTCTCTCTCATTCATTGGCGCTCTCTCTCTCTCTCGTTGGCGCTCTCTCTCTCTCGTTCGTTGGCGCTCTCCCTCTCTCTCTCATTGGCGCTCTCTCTCTCTCTCGCTCGTTGGCGCTCTCTATCTCTCTCGCTCGTTGGCACTCTCGCTCGTTCGCGCTCTCTCTCTCTCTCATTCATTGGCGCTCTCTCTCTCTCTCGTTGGCGCTCTCTCTCTCTCGTTCGTTGGCGCTCTCCCTCTCTCTCTCATTGGCGCTCTCTCTCTCGCTCATTGGCGCTCTCTATCTCTCTCGCTCGTTGGCGCTCTCTCTCTCTCGCTCGTTGCGCTCTCTCTCTCGCTCGTTGGCGCTCTCTCTCTCTCTCGTTGGCGCTCTCTCTCTCTCTCGTTGGCGCTCTCTCTCTCTCGTTCGTTGGCGCTCTCCCTCTCTCTCTCATTGGCGCTCTCTCTCTCTCACTCGTTGGCGCTCTCTCTCTCTCGCTCGTTGGCGCTCTCTCGCTCGTTGACGCCCTCTCTCGCTCGTTGACGCCCTCTCTCTCTCGCTCGTTGACGCCCTCTCTCTCTCGCTCGTTGACGCCCTCTCTCTCTCTCTCGCTCGTTGACGCCCTCTCTCTCTCTCTCGCTCGTTGGCGCCCTCTCTCTCTCTCTCGCTCGTTGGCGCCCTCTCTCTCTCTCTCTCGCTCGTTGGCGCCCTCTCTCTCTCTCTCGCTCAGTGGCGCTCTCTCTCTCTCGCTCATTGGCGCTCTCTCTCGCTCATTGGGGCTCTCTCTTGCTCGGTGGCGTGCTCTCTCTCTCTCGTTCGTTGGCGCTCGCTCTCTCTCGCTCGTTGGGGCTCTCTCTTGCCCGTTGGCCCTCTCTCTCTCTCTCTCTCGTTCGTTGGCGGTCTCTCTCGCTCATTGGTGCTCTCTCTCTCACTCGTTGGGGCTCTCTCTCGCTCGGTGGCGCTCTCTCTCTCTCTCACTCGTTCGTTGGCGCTCTCTCTCTCTCGCTCATTGGCCCTCTCTCTCTCTCTCTCATTGGCCCTCTGTCTCTCTCTCTCATTGGCGCTCTCTCTCTCTCTCTCTCATTGGCGCTCTCTCTCTCGTTGGCGCTCTCTCTCTCTCTCTCTTGTTGGCGCTCTCTCTCTCTCTCATTGGCGCTCTCTCTCTCGTTGGCGCCCTCTCTCTCTCTCTCTCTCTCTCTTGGCGCTCTCTCTCGCTCGTTGGGGCTCTCTCTCTCTCTCTCGCTCGGTGGCACTCTCTCTCTCTCTCTCGTTCGTTGGCGCTCTCTCTCTCTCTCGTTCATTGGCGCTCTCTCTCTCTCGCTCGGTGGCACTCTCTCTCTCTCGCTCGGTGGCGCGCTCTCTCTCTCGCGCATTGGCGCGCGCTCTCTCTCGCTCGTTGGGGCTCTCTCTCGCTCGTTGGGGCTCTCTCTCGCTCGTTGGGGCTCTCTCTCGCTCGGTGGCGCTCTCTCTCGCTCGGTGGCGCTCTCTCTCTCTCTCGTTCGTTGGTGGTCTCTCTCTCTCGCTCATTGGTGCTCTCTCTCGCTCGTTGGGGCTCTCTCTCGCTCGGTGGTGCTCTGTCTCTCACTCGTTCGTTGGTGCTCTCTCTCTCTCGCTCATTGGCGCTCTCGCTCGTTGGGGCTCTCTCTCTCTCTCGTTGGCACTCTCTCTCTCTCTCGCTGGCGCTCTCTCTCTCTCTCTCTCGTTGGCGCTCTCTCTCTCTCTCTCATTGGCGCTCTCTCTCTCTCGTTGGCACCCTCTCTCTCGTTGGCGCTCTCTCTCTCTCTCTCTCGTTGGCGCTCTCTCTCTCTCTCTCTTGTTGGCGCTCTCTCTCTCTCGTTGACGCTTTCTCTCTCTCTCTCGTTGGTGCTCTCTCTCTCGTTGGCTCTCTCTGTCTCTCGGTGCCCTCTCTCGCTCGTTGGCACTCTCTCTCTCTCTCTCGCTCGTTGGCTCTCTCTCTCTCTCTCGTTGGCGCTCTCTCTCGCTCGTTGGTGCTCTCTCTCTCTCTCGCTCGTTGGCACTCTCTCTCTCTCTCGCTCGTTGGTTCTCTCTCTCTCACTCGTTGGTGCTCTCTCTCTCGCTCGTTGGTTCTCTCTCTCTCGCTCGTTGGTGCTCTCTCTCTCGCTCGTTGGCGCTCTCTCTCTCGCTCGTTGGCGCTCTCTCTCTCGCTCGTTGGCGCTCTCTCTCTCGCTCGTTGGCGCTCTCTCGCTCGTTGACGTTCTCTCTCTTGCTCGTTGGCGCTCTCTCTCTCTCTCTCGCTCGTTGGCACACTCTCTCTCTCGCTCTCTCTCGTTGGCGCTCTCTCTCTCTCTCTCGTTGGCGCGCTCTCTCTCTCGTTGGTGCTCTCTCTCTCTCGTTGGCACTCTCTCTCTCTCGCTCGCGCTCTCTCTCTCGCTCGCGCTCTCTCTCTCGTTGGTGCCCTTTCTCTCTCACTCGTTGGCGCTCTCTGTCTCTATCTCTCGGCGCTCGCTCTCTCTCTCTCGTTGGCGCTCTCTCTCTCTCACTCATTGGTGCTCTCTCTCTCTCTCACTCGTTGGCGCGCTCTCTCTCTCTCTCTCTCGTTGGCGCCCTCTCTCTCACTCGTTGGCGCCCTCTCTCTCACTCGTTGGCGCCCTCTCTCTCACTCGTTGGCGCCCTCTCTCACTCATTGGCGCCCTCTCTCACTCGTTGGCGCTCTCTCTCTCTCTCGTTGGCGCTCTCTCTCTCACTCTCTCTCTTATTGGCGCTCTCTCTCTCTCTCTCATTGGCGCTCTCTCTCTCTCTCTCACTTGTTGGCGCTCTCTCTCTCTCTCTCGTTGGCGCTCTCTCTCTCTCTCATTGGCGCTCTCTCTCACTCTCTCTTTCGTTGGCGCTCTCTCTCGCTCGTTGGCGCTCTCTCTCTCGCTCGCGCTCTCTCTCTCGCTCGCGCTCTCTCTCTCGTTGGTGCCCTTTCTCTCTCACTCGTTGGCGCTCTCTGTCTCTATCTCTCGGCGCTCGCTCTCTCTCTCTCTTGTTGGCGCTCTCTCTCTCTCACTCATTGGTGCTCTCTCTCTCTCTCACTCGTTGGCGCGCTCTCTCTCTCTCTCTCTCTCGTTGGCGCCCTCTCTCTCACTCGTTGGCGCCCTCTCTCTCACTCGTTGGCGCCCTCTCTCACTCGTTGGCGCTCTCTCTCTCTCTCTCGTTGGCGCTCTCTCTCTCACTCTCTCTCGTTGGCGCTCTCTCTCTCTCTCATTGGCGCGCGCTCTCTCTCTTATTGGCGCTCTCTCTCTCTCTCATTGGCGCTCTCTCTCTCTCTCTCACTTGTTGGCGCTCTCTCTCTCTCTCGTTGGCGCTCTCTCTCACTCTCTCTTTCGTTGGCGCTCTCTCTCGCTCGTTGGCGCTCTCTCTCTCGTTCGTTGGCGCTCTCTCTCTCTCGTTCGTTGGCGCTCTCTCTCTCGTTCGTTGGCGCTCTCTCTCTCTCGTTCGTTGGCGCTCTCTCTCTCGTTCGTTGGCGCTCTCTCTCTCTCGTTCGTTGGCGCTCTCTCTCTCTCGTTCGTTGGCGCTCTCTCTCTCTCTCGTTCGTTGGCGCTCTCTCTCTCTCTCGTTCGTTGGCGCTCTCTCTCTCTCGTTCGTTGGCGCTCTCTCTCTCTCGTTCGTTGGCGCTCTCTCTCTCTCTCGTTCGTTGGCGCTCTCTCTCTCTCTCGTTCGTTGGCGCTCTCTCTCTCTCGTTCGTTGGCGCTCTCTCTCTCTCGTTCGTTGGCGCTCTCTCTCTCTCGTTCGTTGGCGCTCTCTCTCTCTCGTTCGTTGGCGCTCTCTCTCTCTCGTTCGTTGGCGCTCTCTCTCGTTCGTTGGCGCTCTCTCTCTCTCGTTCGTTGGCGCTCTCTCTCTCTCGTTCGTTGGCGCTCTCTCTCTCGTTCGTTGGCGCTCTCTCTCTCGTTCGTTGGCGCTCTCTCTCTCGTTCGTTGGCGCTCTCTCTCTCGTTCGTTGGCGCTCTCTCTCTCGTTCGTTGGCGCTCTCTCGTTCGTTGGCACTCTCTCTCTCTCGTTCGTTGGCGCTCTCTCGTTCGTTGGCGCTCCCTCTCTCTCGTTCGTTGGCGCTCTCTCGTTCGTTGGCGCTCTCTCGTTCGTTGGCGCTCTCTCTCTCTCGTTCGTTGGCGCTCTCTCTCTCTCTCTCTCATTGGCGCTCCCTCTCCTCCCTTGATCACAGTTTGCCACGCACAGCCTGTGTGCGATTGCTGTCGTTCGCTCACTCTCTCCTGCTCTCTCTTTTGCTCGCGCGCTCTTTCTCTCACTCTCTCTCTCTCTCTCCCCCCGCCACTCTCTCTCTCTCTCTCCCCCCCTCTATCTTTTGGTCTCTCTTGGACTCACACACTGTCCCTCCCTCTCTCCTCCCTTGCTGATGGACCTGCCCAAACAGCTGCTGGGACCGCCAGGCTGTGTTCTGAGGGCTTTCCAGCTGTTCATGTTTCACTCAGGAATGTCAGTGCCACCAGCTGCCTGCTCCCAGCTAGTAGGAGGCGAGAGCCAGGGCTGAATAACCCCCCTCCCCGCGACTGCACCTCCCAGGCCTGGGGAGGTGACACAGCCAAACCGGGCAGCCCAGAACCGAACCTCTGGCACCAGCGCTCGCACGCCCTCAATCTCCAACGGGAAGAGAGACTTGCATTTCTATAGCACCTGTCACAGCCTCACAAAGCACTTCCCAGCCAATAAAATATTTTTGAAGTGTGGCAATTGGTGTCAGGCAGGGTGTGCTGTGCAGGAATGGCTGTCCGCCTGTCTTTCCTACAGGACAGCGCTGGCTGTATTTCAGGATTTAATTGCCTGTAAAGAGCTGTGGGATTTTTGTGAGGTTCTAAAAAGCACAGACCAAATGCAAGTCTTTTCTAAGAGATTGGAAACACCAGCTTTTGATCCAGTTATCAGACTGGTTTGCCTCTTAGAATAAGCCCATCCCCCCCATTCCCCACCTCCCCCCCTCCCCCCACCCCCACCCCCCAAACCTTCTATTGGGCGACAGGTGCCGGCTGGTTGTCTGCTTTAGGAATTTCTGTCCATCAACACCAGCCTGAATCCTGATTTTTGTCAGGTGCTGTTCCCTGTCTGCAGACACACACACACACTCTCACTCACACTGACACACACACACACTCACTCACACTGACACACACACACTCACTCACACTGACACACACTCACTCACACTGACACACACACACACACACACACACACACACACACACACTGACATGCACACACACACACTCTTTCACACTGACACACACACACTCTCACTCACACTGACACACACACACACTCACTCACATTGACACACACACACACACACTGACACACACTCTCACTCACACTGACACACACACACACTCTCACTCACACTGACACACACACACTCTCACTCACACTGACACACACACACTCTCACTCACACTGACACACACACACACACTCTCTCACACTGACACACACACACTCTCACTCACACTGACACACACACACACTCACTCACACTGACACACACTTTCACTCACACTGACACACACACACTCTCACTCACACTGACACACACACACTCACACTGACACACACACACACTCTCACACTGACACACACACACTCTCACTCACACTGACACACACACACTCTCACTCACACTGACACACACACACTCTCACTCACACTGACACACACACACACACTCTCTCACACTGACACACACACACTCTCACTCACACTGACACACACACACACTCACTCACACTGACACACACTTTCACTCACACTGACACACACACACTCTCACTCACACTGACACACACACACTCACACTGACACACACACACACTCTCACACTGACACACACACACACTCTCACACTGACACACACACACTCTCACTCACACTGACACACACACACTCTCACTCACACTGACACACACACACACTCACTCACACTGACACACACTTTCACTCACACTGACACACACACACTCTCATTCACACTGACACACACACACTCACTCACACTGACACACACACACTCACTCACACTGACACACACACACACTCACACTGACACACACACACTCTCACTCACACTGACACACACACACTCTCACTCACACTGACACACACACACACACTCTCTCACACTGACACACACACACTCTCACTCACACTGACACACACACACTCACACACTGACACACACACACACTCACACTGACACACACACACTCTCACTCACACTGACACACGCACACTCTCACTCACACTGACACACACACACACTCTCTCTCACACTGACACACACACACTCTCACTCACACTGATACACACACACTCACACTGACACACACTCTCACTCACTGACACGGACACTGACACACACACTCTCACTCACACTGACACACACACACTCTCACACTGACACACACACACACTCACTCACACTGACACACACTCTCACTCACATTGACACGGACACTGACACACACATACTCTCACACTGACACGGACACTGATGCGCACCCATTCTCTCACTCACTGACACTGACACACACACTGATACGGATATGCACAGTGACACACACTCACTGACACACACACTTGCACACACTGAAACATGCACAGACGCACGCTCTCAAACACACACACTTGCACTCACACACACTCACTCACACACCCACACTAACAAATGCATTCTTCCTCTCTCGCACTCTGTCTCTCTGTCTCTCTTGTGCGCTCTCTCTGCCTTGCTCTTGCACGCTCGCTCTCTCTGTGTCGCACGCTTGCTCTCACATGCTCGCTCACCTTGTTTGATCAGCCTGATCCTCCCGACAACTGGGCAATGCTGCATCCTCCAGTCCATTGATACAATTCACACATCCAGGCAGCTGTCGCTGGATCACACTCAAAATATTCCCCCACACTCCATCACCACCCTGTCACCTTGGGAACCAAGACTCTCTCCCCACACATGGGCACCCAGTCAGCGCTGCCTCCAGCCAGCAAATAGCAGCAAGATTGTGGATAATGCCACCGATCTTCAGGGTTCTCTCCTGTCCCCACCCGTGCTCTCCACTGGTCTCCACCCCCCCCCCCGGTCCCTTTCTGTCATTCCGTCTCTGATATCTCCCCTTCTCACTTTCTCTCCCTCTCTCTCTCTCTCTCTCTCTGCCTCTGCCCATCTTTCTCTCTGTCTGCCTCACACTCTGTATGTCTTTCTTTCTCTCTCTCTCTCTCTCGCTGTCTCTCTCACCCTCTCTCTGTCTCTCTCACCCTCTCTCTGTCTCTCTCACCCTCTCGCTGTCTCTCTCTGTCTCTCTCACCCTCTCGCTGTCTCTCTCTGTCTCTCTCACCCTCTCACTGTCTCTCTCGCCCTCTCGCTGTCTCTCTCTGTCTCTCTCACCCTCTCACTGTCTCTCTCGCCATCTCGCTGTCTCTCTCGCCCTCTCACTGTCTCTCTCTGTCTCTCTCACCCTCTCACTGTCTCTCTCGCCCTCTCGCTGACTCTCTCGCCCTCTCGGGGTGTCTCTCTCGCCCTCTCGGGGTGTCTCTCTCGCCCTCTCTCTGTCTCTCTCGCGATCTCTCGCCGTCTCTCTCACCCTCTCGCTGTCTCTCTCACCCTCTCGCTGTCTCTCTCACCCTCTCGCTGTCTCTGTCACCCTCTCGCTGTCTCTCGCCCTCTCGCTGTCTCTCTCGCCCTCTCGCTGTCTCTCTCGCCCTCTCGCTGTCTCTCTCGCCCTCCTCGCTGTCTCTCTCACCCTCTCGCTGTCTCTGTCACCCTCTCGCTGTCTCTCTCGCCCTCTCACTGTCTCTCTCGCCCTCACGCTGTCTCTCTCGCCCTCTCGCTGTCTCTCTCGCCCTCTCGCTGTCTCTCTCGCACTCTCGGGGTGTCTCTCTCGCCCTCTCGCTGTCTCTCTCACCCTCTCACTGTCTCTCGCTGTCTCTCTCACCCTCTCGCTGTCTCTCTCGCCCTCTCTCTGTCTCTCTCACCCTCTCACTGTCTCTCTCGCCCTCTCGCTGTCTCTCTCGCCCTCTCACTGTCTCTCTCTGTCTCTCTCGCCCTCTCACTGTCTCTCTCTGTCTCACTCACCCTCTCGCTGTCTATCTCTGTCTCTCTCACCCTCTCACTGTCTCTCTCGCCCTCTCGCTGACTCTCTCGCCCTCTCGGGGTGTCTCTCTTGCCCTCTCTCTGTCTCTCTCGCGATCTCTCGCTGTCTCTCTCGCGATCTCTCGCTGTCTCTCTCGCGATCTCTCGCTGTCTCTCTCACCCTCTCGCTGTCTCTCTCGCCCTCTCGCTGTCTCTCTCGCCCTCTCGCTGTCTCTCTCGCCCTCTCGCTGTCTCTCTCGCTGTCTCTCTCGCCCTCTCGCTGTCTCTCTCGCCCTCTCGCTGTCTCTCTCGCCCTCTCGGGGTGTCTCTCTCGCCCTCTCGCTGTCTCTCTCGCCCTCTCGCTGTCTCTCTCTGTCTCTCTCGCCCTCTCGCTGTCTCTCTCGCCCTCTCGCTGTCTCTCTCGCCCTCTCGCTGTCTCTCTCGCCCTCTCGCTGTCTCTCTCTGTCTCTCTCGCCCTCTCGCTGTCTCTCTCGCCCTCTCGTTGTCTCTCTCGCCCTCTCGCTGTCTCTCTCGCCCTCTCGCTGTCTCTCTCGCCCTCTCGGGGTGTCTCTCTCACCCTCTCGCTGTCTCTCTCACCCTCTCGCTGTCTCTCTCACCTTCTCACTGCCTCTCTCGCCCTCTCACTGTCTCTCTCGCCCTCTCGGGGTGTCTCTCTCGCCCTCTCTCTGTCTCTCACGCGATCTCTCGCGGTCTCTCTCACCCTCTCGCTGTCTCTCTCACCCTCTCGCTGTCTCTCTCGCCCTCTCGCTGTCTCTCTCGCCCTCTCGCTGTCTCTCTCGCCCTCTCGCTGTCTCTCTCGCCCTCTCACTGTCTCTCTCGCCCTCTCGCTGTCTCTCTCGCCCTCTTGCTGTCTCTCTCTGTCTCTCTCACCCTCTCACTGTCTCTCTCGCCCTCTCGCTGTCTCTCTCGCCCTCTCGGGGTGTCTCTCTCGCCCTCTCGCTGTCTCTCTCGCCCTCTCACTGTCTCTCTCGCCCTCTCGCTGTCTCTCTTTGTCTCTCTCACCCTCTCTCTGTCCCTCTCGCCCTCTCTCTGTCCCTCTCGCCCTCTCTCTGTCCCTCTCGCCCTCTCTCTGTCCCTCTCGCCCTCTCTCTGTCCCTCTCGCCCTCCTCGCCGTCCCTCTCGCCCTCTCTCTGTCTCTCTCGCCCTCTCGCTGTCTCTCGTCCTCTCGCTGTCTCTCTCGCTGTCTCTCTCTGTCTCTCGCCCTCTCTCGCCCTCTCTCTGTCTCTCTCGCCCTCTCGCCGTCCCTCTCGCCGTCCCTCTCTCCGTCCCTCTCGCCGTCCCTCTCTCCGTCCCTCTCTCCGTCCCTCTCGCCGTCCCTCTCGCCATCCCTCTCGCCGTCCCTCTCGCCGTCCCTCTCGCCGTCCCTCTCGCCGTCCCTCTCGCCGTCCCTCTCGCCATCCCCCTCACCCTCTCGCCGTCTCTCTCGCCCTCTCGCCGTCCCCCTCGCCCTCTCGCCGTCCCCCTCGCCCTCTCGCCGTCTCTCTCGCCCTCTCGCCGTCCCCCTCGCCCTCTCGCCGTCTCTCTCGCCCTCTCGCCGTCTCTCTCGCCCTCTCGCCGTCTCCCTCGCCCTCTCGCCGTCTCCCTCGCCCTCTCGCCGTCTCCCTCGCCCTCTCGCCGTCTCCCTCGCCCTCTCGCCGTCTCCCTCGCCCTCTCGCCGTCACTCTCGCCCTCTCTCTGTCTCACTCGCCCTCTCTCTGTCTCACTCGCCCTCTCGCTGTCTCACTCGCCCTCTCGCTGTCTCACTCGCCCTCTCGCTGTCTCACTCGCCCTCTCGCTGTCTCACTCGCCCTCTCTCTGTCTCACTCGCCCTCTCTCTGTCTCACTCGCCCTCTCTCTCGCCCTCTCTCTGTCCCTCTCGCCCTCTCACACTCTCTCTGTCCCTCTCGCCCTCTCGCCGTCTCCCTCGTCCTCTCGCCGTCTCCCTCGCCCTCTCTCTGTCTCTCTCGCCCTCTCTCTGTCTCTCTCGCCCTCTCTCTGTCTCTCTCGCCCTCTCGCCGTCCCTCTCGCCGTCCCTCTCGCCCTCTTGCCGTCCCTCTCGCCCTCTTGCCGTCCCTCTCGCCCTCTTGCCGTCACTCTCGCCCTCTTGCCAGCCCTCTCGCCCTCTTGCCGGCCCTCTCGCCCTCTTGCCGGCCCTCTCGCCCTCTTGCCGTCCCTCTCGCCCTCTCGCCGTCCCTCTCGCCCTCTCGCCGTCCCTCTCGCCCTCTCGCCATCCCCCTCGCCCTCTCGCCCTCTCTCGCCCTCTCGCCCTCTCTCGCCCTCTCTCTGTCTCTCGCCCTCTCTCTGTCTCTCGCCCTCTCTCTGTCTCTCGCCCTCTCTCTGTCTCTCGCCCTCTCTCTGTCTCTCTCGCCCTCTTGCCGTCCCCCTCGCCCTCTTGCCGTCCCCCTCGCCCTCTCGCCCTCTCTCTGTCTCTCGCCCTCTCTCTGTCTCTCGCCGTCTCTCTGTCTCTCTCGCCCTCTCGCCGTCCCTCTCGCCCTCTCGCCGTCCCCCTCGCCCTCTCGCCGTCCCCCTCGCCCTCTCGCCCTCTCTCTGTCTCTCGCCCTCTCTCTGTCTCTCGCCCTCTCTCTGTCTCTCGCCCTCTCTCTGTCTCTCGCCCTCTCTCTGTCTCTCGCCCTCTCTCTGTCTCTCGCCCTCTCTCTGTCTCTCGCCCTCTCTCTGTCTCTCGCCCTCTCTCTGTCTCTCGCCCTCTCTCTGTCTCTCTCGCCCTCTCGCAGTCCCTCTCGCCCTCTCGCCGTCCCCCTCGCCCTCTCGCCGTCCCCCTCGCCCTCTCGCCGTCCCCCTCGCCCTCTCGCCGTCCCCCTCGCCCTCTCGCCGTCCCCCTCGCCCTCTCGCCGTCCCCCTCGCCCTCTCGCCGTCCCCCTCGCCCTCTCGCCGTCCCCCTCGCCCTCTCGCCGTCTCTCTCGCCCCTCTCGCCGTCTCTCTCGCCCTCCTCGCCGTCTCCCTCGCCCTCTCGCCGTCTCCCTCGCCCTCTCGCCGTCACTCTCGCCCTCTCGCCGTCACTCTCGCCCCTCTCGCCGTCACTCTCGCCCTCTCTCTGTCTCACTCGCCCTCTCTCTGTCTCACTCGCCCTCTCTCTGTCTCACTCGCCCTCTCTCTGTCTCACTCGCCCTCTCTCTGTCTCACTCGCCCTCTCGCTGTCTCACTCGCCCTCTCGCTGTCTCACTCGCCCTCTCGCTGTCTCACTCGCCCTCTCGCTGTCTCACTCGCCCTCTCTCTGTCTCACTCGCCCTCTCGCTGTCTCACTCGCCCTCTCGCTGTCTCACTCGCCCTCTCGCTGTCTCACTCGCCCTCTCGCTGTCTCACTCGCCCTCTCGCTGTCTCACTCGCCCTCTCGCTGTCTCACTCGCCCTCTCGCTGTCTCACTCGCCCTCTCGCTGTCTCACTCGCCCTCTCGCTGTCTCACTCGCCCTCTCGCTGTCTCACTCGCCCTCTCTCTCGCCCTCTCTCTGTCCCTCTCGCCCTCTCGCCCTCTCTCTGTCCCTCTTGCCCTCTCGCCGTCTCCCTCGCCCTCTCGCCCTCTCTCTGTCCATCTCGCCCTCTCTCTGTCTCCCTCGCCCTCTCGCCGTCTCCCTCGCCCTCTCGCCGTCTCCCTCGCCCTCTCGCCGTCTCCCTCGCCCTCTCGCCGTCTCCCTCGCCCTTTCGCCGTCTCCCTCGCCCTCTCGCCGTCTCCCTCGCCCTCTCGCCGTCGCTCTCGCCCTCTCGCCGTCCCTCTCGCCCTCTCGCCGTCCCCCTCGCCCTCTCGCCGTCCCCCTCGCCCTCTCGCCGTCCCCCTCGCCCTCTCGCCGTCCCCCTCGCCCTCTCGCCGTCCCCCTCGCCCTCTCGCCGTCCCCCTCGCCCTCTCGCCGTCCCCCTCGCCCTCTCGCCGTCCCCCTCGCCCTCTCGCCGTCCCCCTCGCCCTCTCTCTGTCTCACTCGCCCTCTCTCTGTCTCTCTCGCCCTCTCTCTGTCTCTCTCGCCCTCTCTCTGTCTCTCTCGCCCTCTCTCTGTCTCTCTCGCCCTCTCTCTGTCTCTCTCGCCCTCTCGCCGTCCCTCTTGCCGTCCCTCTCGCCCTCTTGCCGTCCCTCTCGCCCTCTTGCCGTCCCTCTCTCTGTCCCTCTCGCCCTCTCGCCGTCCCCCTCGCCCTCTCGCCCTCTCTCTGTCTCTCGCCCTCTCTCTGTCTCTCTCGCCCTCTCGCCGGCCCCTCGCCCTCTCGCCGTCACTCTCGCCCTCTCTCTGTCACTCTCGCCCTCTCTCTGTCACTCTCGCCCTCTCTCTGTCTCACTCGCCCTCTCTCTGTCTCACTCGCCCTCTCTCTGTCTCACTCGCCCTCTCTCTGTCTCACTCGCCCTCTCTCTGTCTCACTCGCCCTCTCTCTGTCTCACTCGCCCTCTCGCTGTCTCACTCGCCCTCTCTCTGTCTCACTCGCCCTCTCTCTGTCTCACTCGCCCTCTCTCTGTCTCACTCGCCCTCTCTCTGTCTCACTTGCCCTCTCTCTGTCTCACTCGCCCTCTCTCTGTCTCACTCGCCCTCTCGCTGTCTCACTCGCCCTCTCGCTGTCTCACTCGCCCTCTCGCTGTCTCACTCGCCCTCTCTCTGTCTCACTCGCCCTCTCTCTGTCTCACTCGCCCTCTCGCTGTCTCCCTCGCCCTCTCGCTGTCTCCCTCGCCCTCTCGCTGTCTCACTCGCCCTCTCGCTGTCTCACTCGCCCTCTCTCTCGCCCTCTCTCTGTCCCTCTCGCCCTCTCGCCCTCTCTCTGTCCCTCTCGCCCTCTCGCCGTCTCCCTCGCCCTCTCGCCCTCTCTCTGTCCATCTCGCCCTCTCTCTGTCTCCCTCGCCCTCTCGCCGTCTCCCTCGCCCTCTCGCCGTCTCCCTCGCCCTCTCGCCGTCTCCCTCGCCCTCTCGCCGTCTCCCTCGCCCTCTCGCCGTCTCCCTCGCCCTCTCGCCGTCTCCCTCGCCCTCTCGCCGTCCCTCTCGCCCTCTCGCCGTCCCTCTCGCCCTCTCGCCGTCCCCCTCGCCCTCTCACCGTCCCCCTCGCCCTCTCGCCGTCCCCCTCGCCCTCTCGCCGTCCCCCTCGCCCTCTCGCCGTCCCCCTCGCCCTCTCGCCGTCCCCCTCGCCCTCTCGCCGTCCCCCTCGCCCTCTCGCCGTCCCCCTCGCCCTCTCGCCGTCCCCCTCGCCCTCTCTCTGTCTCACTCGCCCTCTCTCTGTCTCTCTCGCCCTCTCTCTGTCTCTCTCGCCCTCTCTCTGTCTCTCTCGCCCTCTCTCTGTCTCTCTCGCCCTCTCTCTGTCTCTCTCGCCCTCTCGCCGTCCCTCTTGCCGTCCCTCTCGCCCTCTTGCCGTCCCTCTCGCCCTCTTGCCGTCCCTCTCTCTGTCCCTCTCGCCCTCTCGCCGTCCCCCTCGCCCTCTCGCCCTCTCTCTGTCTCTCGCCCTCTCTCTGTCTCTCTCGCCCTCTCGCCGGCCCCTCGCCCTCTCGCCGTCACTCTCGCCCTCTCTCTGTCACTCTCGCCCTCTCTCTGTCACTCTCGCCCTCTCTCTGTCTCACTCGCCCTCTCTCTGTCTCACTCGCCCTCTCTCTGTCTCACTCGCCCTCTCTCTGTCTCACTCGCCCTCTCTCTGTCTCACTCGCCCTCTCGCTGTCTCACTCGCCCTCTCTCTGTCTCACTCGCCCTCTCTCTGTCTCACTCGCCCTCTCTCTGTCTCACTCGCCCTCTCTCTGTCTCACTCGCCCTCTCTCTGTCTCACTCGCCCTCTCTCTGTCTCACTCGCCCTCTCTCTGTCTCACTCGCCCTCTCTCTGTCTCACTCGCCCTCTCGCTGTCTCACTCGCCCTCTCGCTGTCTCACTCGCCCTCTCGCTGTCTCACTCGCCCTCTCGCTGTCTCACTCGCCCTCTCGCTGTCTCACTCGCCCTCTCGCTGTCTCACTCGCCCTCTCGCTGTCTCACTCGCCCTCTCGCTGTCTCACTCGCCCTCTCTCTCACCCTCTCTCTGTCCCTCTCGCCCTCTCGCCCTCTCTCTGTCCCTCTCGCCCTCTCGCCCTCTCTCTGTCCCTCTCGCCCTCTCGCTCTCTCTCTCGCCCTCTCAGTGTCTCTCTCACCCTCTCGCTGTCTCTCTCGCCCTCTCACCCTCTCTCTGTCTGTCTCGCTGTCTCTCTCGCTGTCTCTCTCTGACTCTCGCTGTCTCTCTCGCCCTCTTGCTGTGTCTCTCGCCCTCTCTCTGTCCCTCTCGCCCTCTCTCTGTCCCTCTCGCCCTCTCTCTGTCCCTCTCGCCCTCTCTTTGTCCCTCACGCCCTCTCTCTGTCCCTCATGCCCTCTCTCTGTCCCTCTCGCCCTCTCTCTGTCCCTCTCGCCCTCTCTCTGTCCCTCTCGCCCTCTCTCTGTCCCTCTCGCCCTCTCTCTGTCTCTCGCCGTCCCTCTCGCCGTCCCTCTCGCCGTCCCTCTCGCCGTCCCTCTCGCCGTCCCTCTCGCCGTCCCTCTCGCCGTCCCTCTCGCCGTCCCTCTCGCCCTCTCTCTCGCCCTCTCGCCGTCTCTCTCGCCCTCTCGCCGTCTCTCTCGCCCTCTCGCTGTCTCTCTCGCCCTCGCGCCGTCTCTCTCGCCCTCTCTCTGTCTCTCTCGCCCTCTCGCCGTCTCTCTGTCTCTCTCGCCCTCTCGCTGTCCCTCTCGCCCTCTCTCTGTCCCTCTCGCCCTCCTCGCCGTCTCTCTCGCCCTCTCGCCGTCCCTCTCGCCCTCTCGCCGTCCCTCTCGCCCTCTCGCCGTCTCTCTCGCCCTCTGGCCGTCTCTCTCGCCCTCTGGCCGTCTCTCTCGCCCTCTGGCCGTCTCTCTCGCCCTCTCGCCGTCTCTCGCCCTCTCGCCGTCTCTCTCGCCCTCTCGCCGTCTCTCTCGCCCTCTCGCCGTCTCTCTCGCCCTCTCTCTGTCCCTCTCGCCCTCTCGCCGTCTCTCTCGCCCTCTCGCCGTCCCTCTCGCCCTCTCGCCGTCCCTCTCGCCCTCTCGCCGTCTCTCTCGCCCTCTCGCCGTCTCTCTCGCCCTCTCGCCGTCTCCCTCGCCCTCTCGCCCTCTCTCTGTCCCTCTCGCCCTCTCGCCGTCTCCCTCGCCCTCTCGCCGTCTCCCTCGCCCTCTCGCCGTCTCCCTCGCCCTCTCGCCGTCCCTCTCGTCCTCTCTCTGTCTCTCTCGCCCTCTCTCTGTCTCTCTCGCCCTCTCGCCGTCCCTCTTGCCGTCCCTCTCGCCCTCTTGCCGTCCCTCTCGCCCTCTTGCCGTCCCTCTCGCCCTCTTGCCGTCCCTTTCGCCCTCTCGCCCTCTCGCCGTCCCCCTCGCCCTCTCGCCCTCTCTCTGTCTCTCTCGCCCTCTCTCTGTCTCTCTCGCCCTCTCTCTGTCTCTCTCGCCCTCTCTCTGTCTCTCTCGCCCTCTCTCTGTCTCTCTCGCCCTCTCGCCGTCCCCCTCGCCCTCTCGCCGTCCCCCTCGCCCTCTCGCCGTCCCTCTCGCCCTCTCGCCGTCCCTCTCGCCCTCTCGCCGTCCCTCTCGCCCTCTCGCCGTCCCTCTCGCCCTCTCTCTGTCCCTCTCGCCCTCTCTCTGTCTCTCTCTGTCTCTCGCCCTCTCTCTGTCTCTCTCGCCCTCTCTCTGTCTCTCTCGCCCTCTCTCTGTCTCTCTCGCCCTCTCTCTGTCCCTCTCGCCCTCTCGCCGTCCCTCTCGCCGTCCCTCTCGCCCTCTCTCTGTCCCCCTCGCCCTCTCTCTGTCCCCCTCGCCCTCTCTCTGTCCCCCTCGCCCTCTGGCCGACTCCCTCGCCCTCTGGCCGACTCCCTCGCCCTCTCGCCGACTCCCTCGCCCTCTCGCCGACTCCCTCGCCCTCTCGCCGACTCCCTCGCCCTCTCGCCGTCCGTCTCGCCCTCTCGCCGTCCCTCTCGCCCTCTCGCCGTCCCTTTCGCCCTCACGCCGTCCCTCTCGCCCTCTCGCCATCCCTCTCGCCCACCTCGCCCCCTCTCTGTCTCTCTCGCCCTCTCTCCGTCCCTCTCGCCCTCTCTCGTCCCTCTCGCCCTCTCTCCGTCCCTCTCGCCCTCTCTCCGTCCCTCTCGCCCTCTCTCCGTCCCTCTCGCCCTCTCTCCGTCCCTCTCGCCCTCTCTCCGTCCCTCTCGCCCTCTCGCCGTCCCTCTCGCCCTCTCGCCGTCCCTCTCGCCCTCTCGCCGTCCCTCTCGCCCTCTCGCCGTCCCTCCTCTCGCCGTCCCTCTCGCCCTCTCTCCGTCTCACTCGCTCTCTCTCTGTCTCACTCGCCCTCTCTCTGTCTCTCTCGCCCTCTCTCTGTCTCTCTCGCCCTCTCTCCGTCTCTCTCGCCCTCTCTCCGTCTCTCTCGCCCTCTCTCCGTCTCTCTCGCCCTCTCTCCGTCTCTCTCGCCCTCTCTCCGTCTCTCTCGCCCTCTCTCCGTCTCACTCGCCCTCTCGCCGTCTCACTCGCCCTCTCGCCGTCTCACTCGCCCTCTCGCCGTCTCACTCGCCCTCTCGCCGTCTCACTCGCCCTCTCGCCGTCTCACTCGCCCTCTCGCCGTCTCACTCGCCCTCTCGCTGTCTCTCGCCCTCTCGCTGTCTCTCGCCCTCTCGCTGTCTCTCGCCCTCTCGCTGTCTCTCGCCCTCTCGCTGTCTCTCGCCCTCTCGCTGTCTCTCGCCCTCTCGCTGTCTCTCTCGCCCTCTCTCGCCCTCTCTCGCCCTTTCGCTGTCTCTCTCGCGATCTCTCGCTGTCTCTCTCGCCCTCTCGCTGTCTCTCTCGCCGTCTCGCTGTCTCTCTCGCCCTCTCGCTGTCTCTCTCGCCCTCTCGTTGTCTCTCTCGCCCTCTCGTTGTCTCTCTCGCCCTCTCGCTGTCTCTCTCGCCCTCTCGCTGTCTCTCTCACCCTCTCTCGCCCCCTCGCTGTCTCTCTCGCGATCTTGCCCTCTGTCTGTCTCTCTCGCGATCTCTCGCTGTCTCTCTCGCCCTCTCGCTGTCTCTCTCGCCCTCTCGGTGTCTCTCTCACCCTCTCGCTATCTCTCTCACCCTCTCGCTGTCTCTCTCACCCTCTCACCCTCTCTCTGTCTCTCTCGCTGTCTCTCTCTGTCTCTCTCGCTGTCTCTCTCGCCCTCTCGCTGTCTCTCTCGCCCTCTCGCTGTCTCTCTCGCCCTCTCGCTGTCTCTCTCGCCCTCTCGCTGTCTCTCTCGCCCTCCTCGCTGTCTCTCTCGCCCTCTCTCTGTCTCTCTCGCCCTCTCTCTGTCTCTCTCGCCCTCTCTCTGTCCCTCTCGCCCTCTCTCTGTCCCTCTCGCCCTCTCTCTGTCCCTCACGCCCTCTCTCTGTCCCTCACGCCCTCTCTCTGTCCCTCACGCCCTCTCTCTGTCCCTCACGCCCTCTCTCTGTCCCCTCACGCCCTCTCTCTGTCCCTCACGCCCTCTCTCTGTCCCTCTCGCCCTCTCTCTGTCCCTCTCGCCCTCTCTCTGTCCCTCTCGCCCTCTCTCTGTCCCTCTCGCCCTCTCTCTGTCCCTCTCGCCCTCTCTCTGTCCCTCTCGCCCTCTCTCTGTCCCTCTCGCCCTCTCTCTGTCTCTCTCGCCCTCCTCGCTGTCTCTCGCCCTCTCTCTGTCTCTCTCGCCCTCTCGCTGTCTCTCTCACCCTCTCGCTGTCTCTCGCCCTCTCTCGCCCTCTCGCCGTCTCTCGTCCTCTCTCTGTCTCTCGTCCTCTCTCTGTCTCTCGTCCTCTCGCCTTCTCACTCGCCCTCTCTCTGTCTCACTCGCCCTCTCTCTGTCTCACTCGCCCTCTCACTGTCTCTCTCGCCCTCTCGATGTCTCTCTCGCTCTCTTGCCCTCTCTCTGTCTCTCTCGCTCTCTCGCTGTCTCTCTCGCCCTCTCGGGGTGTCTCTCTCGCCCTCTCGCTGTCTCTCTCGCCCTCTCGCCTTCTCACTCGCCCTCTCTCTGTCTCACTCGCCCTCTCTCTGTCTCACTCGCCCTCTCTCTGTCTCTCTCGCCCTCTCTCTGTCTCTCTCGCCCTCTCTCTGTCTCCCTCGCCCTCTCTCCGTCTCCCTCGCCCTCTCTCCGTCTCCCTCGCCCTCTCTCCGTCTCCCTCGCCCTCTCTCCGTCTCCCTCGCCATCTCTCCGTCTCCCTCGCCCTCTCTCCGTCTCACTCGCCCTCTCTCCGTCTCACTCGCCCTCTCTCCGTCTCACTCGCCCTCTCTGTGTCTCACTCGCCCTCTCTGTGTCTCACTCGCCCTCTCTGTGTCTCACTCGCCCTCTCTGTGTCTCACTCGCCCTCTCTGTGTCTCACTCGCCCTCTCTGTGTCTCACTCGCCCTCTCTGTGTCTCACTCGCCCTCTCTCTGTCTCACTCGTCCTCTCTCTGTCTCACTCGCCCTCTCTCTGTCTCACTCGCCCTCTCGGTGTCTCTCTCACCCTCTCGCTGTCTCTCTCACCCTCTCGCTGTCTCTCTCACCCTCTCGCTGTCTCTCTCACCCTCTCACCCTCTCTCTGTCTCTCTCGCTGTCTCTCTCTGTCTCTCTCGCTGTCTCTCTCTGACTCTCGCTGTCTCTCTCGCCCTCTCGCTGTCTCTCTCGCCCTCTCGCTGTCTCTCTCGCCCTCTCTCTGTCTCTCTCGCCCTCTCTCTGTCTCTCTCGCCCTCTCTCTGTCCCTCTCGCCCTCTCTCTGTCCCTCTCGCCCTCTCTCTGTCCCTCACGCCCTCTCTCTGTCCCTCACGCCCTCTCTCTGTCCCTCACGCCCTCTCTCTGTCCCTCTCGCCCTCTCTCTGTCCCTCTCGCCCTCTCTCTGTCCCTCACGCCCTCTCTCTGTCCCTCACGCCCTCTCTCTGTCCCTCACGCCCTCTCTCTGTCCCTCACGCCCTCTCTCTGTCCCTCACGCCCTCTCTCTGTCCCTCTCGCCCTCTCTCTGTCCCTCTCGCCCTCTCTCTGTCCCTCTCGCCCTCTCTCTGTCCCTCTCGCCCTCTCTCTGTCCCTCTCGCCCTCTCTCTGTCCCTCTCGCCCTCTCTCTGTCCCTCTCGCCCTCTCTCTGTCCCTCTCGCCCTCTCTCTGTCCCTCTCGCCCTCTCTCTGTCCCTCTCGCCCTCTCTCTGTCCCTCTCGCCCTCTCTCTGTCCCTCTCGCCCTCTCTCTGTCCCTCTCGCCCTCTCTCTGTCCCTCTCGCCCTCTCGCTGTCCCTCTCGCCCTCTCGCTGTCTCTCTCGCCCTCTCGCTGTCTCTCTCGCCCTCTCGCTGTCTCTCGCCCTCTCTCGCCCTCTCGCTGTCTCTCTCGCCCTCTCGCTGTCTCTCTCGCCCTCTCGCTGTCTCTCGCCCTCTCGCTGTCTCTCGCTCTCTCTCGCCCTCTCGCCGTCTCTCGCCCTCTCGCCGTCTCTCGCCCTCTCGCCGTCTCTCGCCCTCTCGCCGTCTCTCGCCCTCTCGCCGTCTCTCGCCCTCTCGCCGTCTCTCGCCCTCTCG
>JANJGN010002954.1:0-54759 GCA_026770705.1 Isurus oxyrinchus
GGTTTCTCTCTCCTGCCCTCCCCCCGTCACCCGTTTGTCTCTACCTCCCTCCCCCGTCACCCGTTTGTCTCTCCCTCCCTCCCTCCCCCGTCACCCGTTTCTCTCTCCCCCGTCACCCGTTCTCTCTCTCCCCCGTCACCCGTTTCTCTCTCCCCCGTCACCCGTTTCTCTCTCCCCCGTCACCCGTTCCTCTCTGCATCCCTCCCCGTCACCAGTTTCTCTTTCCTCCCTCCACCCGTCACCCGTTTCTCTCTCTCTCCTTCCTTCCCCCCCGTCAGGCGATTCTCTCTCCCTCCCTCCCTCTCCCGTCAGGCGTTTCTCTCTCCCTCCCTCCCTCCCTCTCCTGTCAGGCGTTTCTCTCTCCCTCCCTCCCTCGTCACCCGTTTCTCTCTTCCTCCATCCACCCGTCACCCGTTTCTCTCTCCCTCCCTCCCCTGTCACCCGTTTCTCCCTCCCTCCCTTCCTCCCTCCCCGTCACCCGTTTCTCTCTCCCTCCCTCCCCCGTCACCCGTTTCTCTCCCAACCTCCCCCGAAACCCGTTTCTCTCTACCTCCCTGCCTCCCCGGTCACCCGTTTCTCTCTCCCTCCCCCCTTCACCCATTTCTCTCTCCCTCCACCCGTCACCCGTTTCTCTCTCCCTCCCTCCCCCTCACCCGCTTCTCTCTCCCTCCCTCCCCGTCACCCATTTGTCTCCCCCTCCCTCCCTCCCCTGTCACCCGCTTCTCTCTCCCTCCCTCCCCGTCCCCCATTTGTCTCTCCCTCCCTCCCTCCCCATCACCCGTTTCTCTCTCCCACCCTCCCCGTCACCCGTTACTCTCTCCCTCCCTCCCCCGTCACCCCGTTTCTCACTCTCTCCTTCCCCCGTCACCCGTTTCTCTCTCTCTCCTTCCTTACCCCCCGTCAGGCGTTTCTCTCTCCCTCCCTCCCCCCGTCACCCCGGTTCTCTCTCCCTCCCTCCCCCCGTCACCCGTTTCTCTCTCCCTCCCTCCCCGTCACCCGTTTCTCTCTCCCTCCCTCCCCCGTCACCCGATTCTCTCTCCCTCCCTCCCCCGTCACCCGTTTCTCTCTCCCTCCCTCCCCCGTCACCCGTTTATCTCTCCCTCCCTCCCCCCGTCACCCGTTTCTCTCTCCATCCCGTCACCCCGTTTCTCTCTCTCCCTCCCTCCCCCGTCACCCATTTCTCTCTCCCTCCCTCCCTCCCCCGTCATCCGTTTCTCTCTCCCTCCCTCCCCTCCCCCGTCACCCGTTTCTCTCTCCCTCCCTCCCCCCATTACCTGTTTCTCTCTCCCTCCCTCCCGGTCACCCGATTCTCTCTCCCTCCCTCCCTCCCCCCCCGCTTCACCTGTTTCTCTCTCCCCTCCCTCCCTCTCCCCCTCACCCATTTCTCTCTCCCTCCCTTTCCCGTCAGGCATTTCTCTCTCCCTCCCTCCCTCTCCAGTCAGGCGTTTCTCTCTCCCTCCCTCCATCCGTTACCCGTTTCTCTCTCCCTCCCTCCCCGTCACCCGTTTCTATCTCCCTCCCTCCCCCGTCACCCGTTTATCTCTCCCTCCCTCCCCTGTCACCCATTTCTCTTTCCTCCCTCCACCCGTCACCCGTATCTCGTTCTCTCCTTCCCTCCCCCCCGTCAGGCATTTCTCTCTCCCTCCCTCCCTCCCTCCCCCGTCAGGCGTTTCTCTCTCCCTCCCTCCCCTGTCAACCCGTTTCTCTCTTCCTCCATCAACCCGTCACCCGTTTCTCCCTCCCTCCCTCCCCGTCACCCGTTTCTCTCTTCCTCCCTCCCCCGTCACCCGTTTCTCTCCCAACCTCCCCCGAAACCCGTTTCTCTCTACCTCCCTGCCTCCCCGGCCACCCGTTTCTCTCTCCCTCCCCCCCTTCACCCCATTTCTCTCTCCCTCCACCCGTCACACGTTTCTCTCTCCCTCCCTCCCCCTCACCCGCTTCTCTCTCCCTCCCTCCCCGTCACCCATTTGTCTCCCCCTCCCTCCCTCCCCTGTCACCCGCTTCTCTCTCCCTCCCTCCCCGTCACCCATTTGTCTCTCCCTCCCTCCCTCCCCATCACCCGTTTCTCTCTCCCTCCCTCCCCGTCACCCGTTACTCTCTCCCTCCCTCCCCCGTCACCCGTTTCTCGCTCCCTCCCTCCCCCGTCACCCGTTTCTCTCTCCCTCCCTCCCTCCCCCATCACCCGTTTCTCTCTCCCTCCCTTCCCGTCACCCGTTTCTCTCTCCCTCCCTCCCCTGTCATCCGTTTCTCTTTCCTCCCTCCACCCGTCACCCGTTTCTCTCTCTCTCCTTCCTTCCCCCCCTCCCCCCCGTCAGGCGTTTCTCTCTCCCTCCCTCCACCCGTCACCCGGTTCTCTCTCACTCCCTCCCCCCGTCACCCGTATCTCTCTCCCTCCCTCCCCGTCACCGGTTTCTCTCTCCCTACCTCCCTCCCCCGTCACCCGATTCTCTCTCTCTCCCTCCCTCCCCCGTCACCCGTTTCTCTCTCCCTCCCTCCCCCATCACCCGTTTCTCTCTCCCTCCCTCCCCCGTCACCCGTTTATCTCTCCCTCCCTCCCCCCGTCACCCGTTTCTCTCTCCATCCCGTCACCCGTTTCTCTCTCTCCCTCCCTCCACCGTCACCCATTTCTCTCTCCCTCCCTCCCTCCCCGTCACCCGTTTCTCGCTCCCTCCCTCCCCCGTCACCCGTTTCTCTCTCCCTCCCTCCCCCGTCACCCGTTTCTCTCTCCCTCCCTCCCCCGTCACCCGTTTCTCTCTCCCTCCCTCACCCGTCACCCGTTTCTCTCACCCTCCCTCCCCATCACCCGTTTCTCTCTACCTCCCTCTCCCGTCACCCGTTTGTCTCTCCCTCCCTCCCTGTCACCCGTTTCTATCTCCCTCCCTCCCTCCCCCCATCACCCGTTTCTCTCTCCCTCCCTCCCCCGTCACCCGTTTCTCTCTCCCTCCCTCCCCTGTCACCCGTTTCTCTCTCTCTCCTTCCCTCCCCCCCCGTCAGGCGATTCTCTCTCCCTCTCCCGTCAGGCGTTTCTCTCTCCCTCCCTCCCCCGTCACCCGTTTTTTCTCTCCCTCCCTCCACCCGTCACCCGTTTCTCTCTCCATACCTCCCCCGAAACCCGTTTCTCTCTCCCTCCCTGCCTCCCCCGTCACCCGTTTCTCTCTCCCTCCCTCCCCGCATTACCTGTTTCTCTCTCCCTCCCTCCCACGTCACCCGCTTCTCTCTCCCTCCCTCCCCCCGTCACCCGTTTCGCTCTCCCTCCCTCCCCCCCGTCACCCGTTTCTCTCTCCCTCCCTCCCCCGAAACCCGTTTCTCTCTCCCTCCCTCCCCCCGTCACCAGTTTCTCTCTCCCTTGCGGTCACCCGTTTCTCTCTCCCTCCCTCCCCCCATCACCCGTTTCTCTCTCCATCCCTCCCCCCGTCACCCGTTTCTCTCTCTCCCTCCCCCCATTACCTGCTTCTCTCTCGCTCCCTCCCCGTCACCCGATTCTCTCTCCATCCCTCCCTCCCCCCTTAACCTGTTTCTCTCTCCCTCCCTCCCTCTCCCCATCACCCATTTCTCTCTCCCTACCTCCCTCCGCAGTCAGGCGTTTCTCTCTCCCTCCCTTTCCCATCAGGCATTTCTCTCTCCCTCCCTCCCTCTCCAGTCAGGCGTTTCTCTCTCCCTCCCTCCATCCGTTACCCATTTCTCTCTCCCTCCCTCACCCCGTCACCCGTTTCTCTCCGCCTCCCTCACCAGTCACCCTTTTCTCTCTCTCTCCCTCCCCCGTCACCCGTTTCTCTGTCCATCCCTCCCTCCTCGGTCACCCGTTTCTCGCTCCCTCCCTCCCCCATTACCCTTTTCTCTCTCCCTCCCTCCACCCGTCACCCGTTTCTCTCTCTCTCCCTCCCTCCACCTGTCACCCGTTTCTCTTTCCCTCCCTCCCCCATCACCCATTTCTCTCTCCATCCCTCCCTCCCCGTCACCCGTTTCTCGCTCCCTCTCTCCCCACATTACCCGCTTCTCTCTCCCTCCCTCCCCCGTCACCCGCTTCTCTCTCCCTCCCTCCCCCGTCACCCGCTTCTCTCTCCCTCCCTCCCCCGTCACCCGTTTCTCTCTCTCCCTCGCCCCGTCACCCGTTTCTCTCTGCATCCCTCACTGCCCCTGTCACCCGTTTCTCTCTCCCTCCCTCCCCGTCACCCGCTTCTCTCTCCCTCCCGCCCCAGTCACCCGTTTCTCTCTCCCTCCCTCCCCCGTCACCTGTTTCTCTCTCCCTCCCTCCCCCCGTCACCCATTTCTCTCTGCCACCCTCCCCCCGTCACCCGTTTCTCTCTCCCGCCCTCCCACTGTCACCCGTTTGTCACTCCCTCCATCCCCCGTCACGCGTTTCTCTCTCCCTCCCTCCCTCCCCTCATCACCCGTTTCTCTGTCCCTCCCTCCCGTCACCCGATTCCCTCTCCCTCCCTCCCCCGTCCCCCGTTTCTCTCTCCCTCCCTCCCCCGTCACCCGTTTCTCTCTCCCTCCCTCCCCGTCACCCGTTTCTCGCTCCCTCCCTCCCCCATCACCCGTTTCTCTCTCCCTCCCTCATCCTTTACCCGTTTCTCTCTCCCTCCCTCCCCGTCACCCGTTTCTCTCACCCTCCCTCTCCCGTCACCTGTTTCTCTCACCCTCCCTCTCCCGTCACCCGTTTCTCTCTCCCTCCCTCCCCGTCACCTGTTTCTCTCACCCTCCCTCTCCCGTCACCCGTTTGTCTCTCCCTCCCTCCCCGTCACCCGTTTTTATCTCCCTCCCTCCCTGCCCCCATCACCCGTTTCTCTCTCCCTCCCTCCCCCGTCACCTGTTTATCTCTCCCTCCCTCCCCTGTCACCCATTTCTCTTTCCTCCCTCCACCCGTCACCCGTATCTCGTTCTCTCCTTCCCTCCCCCCCGTCAGGCGTTTCTCTCTCCCTCCCTCCCTCCCTCTCCCGTCAGGCGTTTCTCTCTCCCTCCCTCCCCCGTCACCCGTTTCTCTCTTCCTCCATCCACCCGTCACCTGTTTCTCTCTCCCTCCCTCCCCGTCACCCGTTTCTCCCTCCCTCCCTCCCTCCCCGTCACCCGTTTCTCTCTCCCTCCCTCCCCCGTCACCGGTTTCTCTCTCCCTCCCTTCCCGTCACCTGTTTCTCTCTCCATCCCTCCCCCCGTCACCCGTTTCTCTCTGCCACGCTCCCCCGTCACCCGTTTCTCTCTCCCTCCCTCCCCCGTCACCCGTTTCTCTCTCCCGCCCTCCCACTGTCACCCGTTTGTCACTCCCTCCACCCCCCGTCACCGGTTTCTCTCTCCCTCCCTCCCTCCCCGCATTACCTGTAGCTCTCTCCCTCCTGCCCCGTCACCCGATGTTCTCTCTCTCCCTCCCACCCCCCGTCACTGATTCTCTCTCCCTCCCTCCCTCCCCCGTCACTGTTTCTCTCTCCCTCCCGCCCTCCGCCGTCAGGCGTTTCTCTCTCCCTCCCACCCTCCCCCGTCAGGCGTTTCTCTCTCCCTCCCGCCCTCCCCCCGTCAGGCGTTTCTCTCTCCCTCCCGCCCTCCCCCGTCAGGCGTTTCTCTCTCCCTCCCTTCCTCTCCCATCAGGCGTTTCTCTCTCCCTCCCTCACCCGTTACCCGCTTCTCTCTGCCTCCCTCCATCCATTACCCGTTTCTCTCTCCCTCCAGCCCCCGTCACCCGTTTCTTTCTCCCTCCCTTTCCCGTTAGGCGTTTCTCTCAACTTCCTCCCTCTCCCGTCAGGCGTTTCCCTCTCCCTCCCATCCCCGTCACCCGTTTCTCTCTCCCTCCCATCCCCCGTCAGGCGTTTCTCTCTCCCTCCCACCCCCGTCACCCGTTTCTCTCTCCCTCCCATCCCCGTCAACCGTTTCTCTCTCCCTTCCTCCCCCGTCACCTGTTTCTCTCTCCATCCCTCCCTCCCACCCCCGTCACCCGTTTCTCTCTCCCTCCCTCGCCCCGTCACCCGTTTCTCTCTCCCTCCAACCCCCGTCACCCGCTTCTCGCTCCCTCCCCCCATTACCCGTTTCTCTCTCCCTCCCTCCACCCGTCACCCGCTTCTCTCTCCCTCCCTCCCCCATCACCGGTTTCTCTCTCCTGCCCTCCCCCCGTCACCCGTTTGTCTCTACCTCCCTCCCCCTTCACCCGTTTCTCTCTCCCTCCCTCCCTCCCCCGTCACCCGTTTCTCTCTACCCCGTCACCCGTTTCTCTCTCCCCCGTCACCCGTTTCTCTCTCCATCCCTCCCCGTCACCAGTTTCTCTTTCCTCCCTCCACCCGTCACCCGTTTCTCTCTCTCTCCTTCCTTCCCCCCCGTCAGGCGTTTCTCTCTCCCTCCCTCCCTCTCCCGTCAGGCGTTTCTCTCTCCCTCCCTCCCCCGTCACCCGTTTCTCTCTTCCTCCCTCCACCCGTCACCCGGTTCTCTCTCCCTCCCTCCCCCCGTCACCCGTTTCTCTCTCCCGCCCTCCCCGTCACCCGTATCTCTCTCCCTCCCTCCCTCCCCCGTCACCCGATTCTCTCTCCATCCCTCCCCCCCTCACCCGTTTCTCTCTCCCTCCCTCCCCCCGTCACCCGTTTCTCTCTCCATCCTGTCACCCGTTTCTCTCTCTCCCTCCCTCCCCCGTCATCCGTTTCACTCTCCCTCCCTCCCTCCCCCGTCATCCGTTTCTCTCTCCCTCCCTCCTCCCATTACCTGTTTCTCTCTCCCTCCCAACGGTCACCCGATTCTCTCTCCCTCCCTCCCTCCCCCCTTCACCTGTTTCTCTCTCCCTCCCTCCCTCCCCAGTCAGGCATTTCTCTCTCCCTCCCTTTCCCGTCAGGCATTTCTCTCTCCCTCCCTCCCTCTCCAGTCAGGCGTTTCTCTCTCCCTCCCTCCATCCGTTACCCGTTTCTCTCTCCCTCCCTCCCCATCACCCGTTTATCTCTCCCTCCCTCCCCTGTCACCCGTTTCTCTTTCCTCCCTCCACCCGTCAACCGTTTCTCTCTCTCTCCTTCACTCCCCCCTGTTAGGAGTTTCTCTCTCCCTCCCTCCCTCCCTCTCCCGTCAGGCGTTTCTCTCTCCCTCCCTCCCCCGTCACCCGTTTTTCTCTCCCTCCCTCCAACCGTCACCCGTTTCTCTCTCCCTCCCTCCCCCCGTCACCCGTTTCTCTCTCCCTCCCTCCCTCCCCTGTCACCCGTTTCTCTCTCCCTCCCTCCCCCGTCACCCGTTTCTCTCTCCATCCCTCCCCCCGTCACCCGGTTCTCTCTCCCTCCCCCGTCACCCGTTTCTCTCTCCCTCCCTCCCCCGTCACCCGTTTCTCTCTCCCTCCCTCCCCCGTCACACGGTTCTCTCTCCCTCCCTCCCCCGTCACCCGGTTCTCTCTCCCTCCCTCCCCCGTCACCCGTTTTTCTCTCCATCCCTCCCCCGTCACCCGTTTCTCTCTCCCTCCCTCCCCGCATTACCTGTTTCTTTCTCCCTCCCTCCCCCCATCACGCGCTTCTCTCTCCCTCCCTCCCCCGTCACCCATTTGTCTCTCTCTCTCTCCCTCCCCCGTCACCCGTTTCTCCCTCCCTCACTCCCCCGTCACCCGTTTCTCTCTCTCCCTCCCCCGTCACCCGTTTCTCTCTCTCCCTCCCCCGTCACCCGTTTCTCCCTCCCTCCCCGTCACCCGTTTCTCTCTCCCTCCCTCCCCGTCACCCGTTTCTCTCTCCCTCCCTTCCCCCGTCACCCATTTCTCTGTCCCAACCTCCCCCGAAACCCATTTCTCTCTCCCTCCCTGCCTCCCCGGTCACCCGTTTCTCTCTCCCTCCCCCCTTCACCCGTTTCTCTCTCCCTCCCTCCCCGCATTACCCGTTTCTCTCTCCCTCCCTCCCACGTCACCCGTTTCTCTCTCTCTCCCTCCCCGTCACCCGTTTCTCCCTCCCTCCCTCCCCGTCACCCGTTTCTCTCTCTCTCCCTCCCTCCTCCGACACCCGTTTCTCTCTCCCTCCCTCCCCCGTCACCCGTTTCTCTCTCCCTCCCTCCCCGTCACCTGTTTCTCTCACCCTCCCTCTCCCGTCACCCGTTTGTCTCTCCCTCCCTCCCCGTCACCCGTTTCTATCTCCCTCCCTCCCTCCCCCCATCACCCGTTTCTCTCTCCCTCCCTCACCCGTCACCCGTTTGTCTCTCCCTCCCTCCCCGTCACCCGTTTCTATCTCCCTCCCTCCCTCCCCCCATCACCCGTTTCTCTCTCCCTCCCTCACCCGTCACCCGTTTATCTCTCCCTCCCTCCCCTGTCACCCATTTCTCTTTCCTCCCTCCACCCGTCACCCGTATCTCGTTCTCTCCTTCCCTCCCCCCCGTCAGGCGTTTCTCTCTCCCTCCCTCCCCCGTCACCCGTTTCTCTCTTCCTCCATCCACCCGTCACCCGTTTCTCCCTCCATCCCTCCCCGTCACCCGTTTCTCTCTCCCTCCCTCCCCCGTCACCCGTTTCTCTCTCCCAACCTCCCCCGAAACCCGTTTCTCTCTCCCTCCCTGCCTCCCCTTTCACCCGTTTCTCTCTCCCTCCCCCTTTCACCCGTTTCTCTCTCCCTCCACCCATCACCCGTTTCTCTCTCCCTCCCTCCCCCTCACCCGCTTCTCTCTCCCTCCCTCCCTGTCACCCATTTTTCTCTCCATCCCTCCCCCGTCACCCGTTTCTCTCTCCCTCCCTCCCCGCATTACCTGTTTCTCTCTCCCTCCCTCCCCCCATCACGCGCTTCTCTCTCCCTCCCTCCCCCGTCACCCATTTGTCTCTCTCTCTCTCCCTCCCCCGTCACCCGTTTCTCCCTCCCTCCCTCCCCCGTCACCCGTTTCTCTCTCTCCCTCCCTCCCCCGTCATCCGTTTCTCTCTCCCTCCCTCCCTCCCCCGTCATCCGTTTCTCTCTCCCTCCCTCCCCCCATTACCTGTTTCTCTCTCCCTCCCAACGGTCACCCGATTCTCTCTCCCTCCCTCCCTCCCCCCTTCACCTGTTTCTCTCTCCCTCCCTCCCTCCCCAGTCAGGCATTTCTCTCTCCCTCCCTTTCCCGTCAGGCATTTCTCTCTCCCTCCCTCCCTCTCCAGTCAGGCGTTTCTCTCTCCCTCCCTCCATCCGTTACCCGTTTCTCTCTCCCTCCCTCCCCATCACCCGTTTCTCTCTCCCTCCCTCCCCGTCACCCATTTCTCTCTCCATCCCTCCCACCCCGTCACCCGTTTCTCGCTCCCTCCCTCCCCACATTACCCGTTTCTCTCTCCCTCCCACCCCCGTCACCCGCTTCTCTCTCCCTCCCTCCCCCGTCACCCGTTTCTCTCTCTCTCCCTCGCCCCGTCACCCGTTTCTCTCGGCATCCCTCACTCCCCCTGTCACCCGTTTCTCTCTCCCTCCCTCCACCTGTCACTAGTTTCTCTCTCCCTCCCTCCCTCCCCCGTCACCCGTTTCTCTCTTCCTCCCTCCCCCGTCTCCCGCTTCTCTCTCCCTCCCTCCCCCGTCACCCGCTTCTCTCTGCCTCCCGCCCCAGTCACCCGTTTCTTTCTCCCGCCCTCCCACTGTCACCCGTTTGTCACTCCCTCCACCCCCTGTCACCGGTTTCTCTCTCCCTCCCTCCCTCCCCGCATTACCCGTAGCTCTCTCCCTCCTGCCCCGTCACCCGATGTTCTCTCTCTCCCTCCCACCCCCTGTCACTGATTCTCTCTCCCTCCCTCCCTCCCCCGTCACCCGTTTCTCTCTCCCTCCCTCCCTCCCCCTAGCACACGTTTCTCTCTCCCTCCCGCCCTCCGCCGTCAGGCGTTTCTCTCTCCCTCCCGCCCTACCCCCATCAGGCGTTTCTCTCTCCCTCCCTTCCTCTCCCATCAGGCGTTTCTCTCTCCCTCCCTCACCCGTTACCCGCTTCTCTCTGCCTCCCTCCATCCATTACCCGTTTCTCTCTCCCTCCAGCCCCCGTCACCCGTTTCTTTCTCCCTCCCTTTCCCGTCAGGCGTTTCTCTCAACTTCCTCCCTCTCCCGTCAGGCGTTTCTCTCTCCCTCCCATCCCCGTCACCCGTTTCTCTCTCCCTCCCATCCCCCGTCAGGCGTTTCTCTCTCCCTCCCACCCCCGTCACCCGTTTCTCTCTCCCTCCCATCCCCGTCAACCGTTTCTCTCTCCCTTCCTCCCCCGTCACCTGTTTCTCTCTCCATCCCTCCCTCCCACCCCCGTCACCCATTTCTCTCTCCCTCCCTCGCCCCGTCACCCGTTTCTCTCTCCCTCCAACCCCCGTCACCCGCTTCTCGCTCCCTCCCCCCATTACCCGTTTCTCTCTCCCTCCCTCCACCCGTCACCCGCTTCTCTCTCCCTCCCTCCCCCATCACCGGTTTCTCTCTCCTGCCCTCCCCCCGTCACCCGTTTGTCTCTACCTCCCTCCCCCGTCACCCGTTTGTCTCTCCCTCCCTCCCTCCCCCGTCACCCGTTTCTCTCTCCCCCGTCACCCGTTTCTCTCTCCCCCGTCACCCGTTTCTCTCTCCCCCGTCACCCGTTTCTCTCTCCCCCGTCACCCGTTTCTCTCTCCCCCGTCACCCGTTCCTCTCTGCATCCCTCCCCGTCACCAGTTTCTCTTTCCTCCCTCCACCCGTCACCCGTTTCTCTCTCTCTCCTTCCTTCCCCCCCGTCAGGCGATTCTCTCTCCCTCCCTCCCTCTCCCGTCAGGCGATTCTCTCTCCCTCCCTCCCTCTCCCGTCAGGCGTTTCTCTCTCCCTCCCTCCCCCGTCACCCGTTTCTCTCTTCCTCCCTCCACCCGTCACCCGGTTCTCTCTCCCTCCCTCCCTCCCCGTCACCCGTTTCTCTCTCCCTCCCTCCCCGTCACCCGTATCTCTCTCCCTCCCTCCCTCCCCCGTCACCCGATTCTCTCTCCATCCCTCCCCCCATCACCCGTTTCTCTCTCCCTCCCTCCCCCCGTCACCCGTTTCTCTCTCCATCCCGTCACCCGTTTCTCTCTCTCCCTCCCTCCCCCGTCATCCGTTTCTCTCTCCCTCCCTCCCTCTCCCGTCATCCGTTTCTCTCTCCCTCCCTCCCCCCATTACCTGTTTCTCTCTCCCTCCCAACGGTCACCCGATTCTCTCTCCCTCCCTCCCTCCCCCCTTCACCTGTTTCTCTCTCTCCCTCCCTCCCTCCCCAGTCAGGCATTTCTCTCTCCCTCCCTTTCCCGTCAGGCATTTCTCTCTCCCTCCCTCCCTCTCCAGTCAGGAGTTTCTCTCTCCCTCCCTCCATCCGTTACCCGTTTCTCTCTCCCTCCCTCCCCATCACCCGTTTATCTCTCCCTCCCTCCCCTGTCACCCGTTTCTCTTTCCTCCCTCCACCCGTCACCCGTTTCTCTCTCTCTCCTTCCCTCCCCCCTGTTAGGAGTTTCTCTCTCCCTCCCTCCCTCCCTCTCCCGTCAGGCGTTTCTCTCTCCCTCCCTCCCCCGTCACTCGTTTTTCTCTCCCTCCCTCCACCCGTCACCCGTTTCTCTCTCCCTCCCTCCCCCCGTCACCCGTTTCTCTCTCCCTCCCTCCCTCCCCTGTCACCCGTTTCTCTCTCCCTCCCTCCCCCGTCACCCGTTTCTCTCTCCATCCCTCCCCCCGTCACCCGGTTCTCTCTCCCTCCCCCGTCACCCGTTTCTCTCTCCCTCCCTCTCTCGTCACCCGTTTCTCTCTCCCTCCCTCCCCCGTCACCCGGTTCTCTCTCCCTCCCTCCCCCGTCACCCGTTTTTCTCTCCATCCCTCCCCCGTCACCCGTTTCTCTCTCCCTCCCTCCCCGCATTACCTGTTTCTTTCTCCCTCCCTCCCCCCATCACGCGCTTCTCTCTCCCTCCCTCCCCCGTCACCCATTTGTCTCTCTCTCTCTCCCTCCCCCGTCACCCGTTTCTCCCTCCCTCACTCCCCCGTCACCCGTTTCTCTCTCTCTCCCTCCCCCCGTCACCCGTTTCTCCCTCCCTCCCCGTCACCCGTTTCTCTCTCCCTCCCTCCCCGTCACCCGTTTCTCTCTCCCTCCCTCCCCCCGTCACCCGTTTCTCTGTCCCAACCTCCCCCGAAACCCATTTCTCTCTCCCTCCCTGCCTCCCCGGTCACCCGTTTCTCTCTCCCTCCCCCCTTCACCCGTTTCTCTCTCCCTCCCTCCCCGCATTACCCGTTTCTCTCTCCCTCCCTCCAACATCACCCGCTTTTCTCTCCCTCCCTACCCGTCACCCGTTTCTCTCTCTCTCCCTCCCTCCTCCGTCACCCGTTTCTCTCTCCCTCCCTCCCCCGTCACCCGTTTCTCTCTCCCTCCCTCCCCGTCACCTGTTTCTCTCACCCTCCCTCTCCCGTCACCCGTTTGTCTCTCCCTCCCTCCCCGTCACCCGTTTCTATCTCCCTCCCTCCCTCCCCCCATCACCCGTTTCTCTCTCCCTCCCTCACCCGTCACCCGTTTATCTCTCCCTCCCTCCCCTGTCACCCATTTCTCTTTCCTCCCTCCACCCGTCACCCGTATCTCATTCTCTCCTTCCCTCCCCCCCGTCAGGCGTTTCTCTCTCCCTCCCTCCCTCCCTCTCCCGTCAGGCGTTTCTCTCTCTCTCCCTCCCTCCTCCGTCACCCGTTTCTCTCTCCCTCCCTCCCCCGTCACCCGTTTCTCTCTCCCTCCCTCCCCGTCACCTGTTTCTCTCACCCTCCCTCTCCCGTCACCCGTTTGTCTCTCCCTCCCTCCCCGTCACCCGTTTCTATCTACCTCCCTCCCTCCCCCCATCACCCGTTTCTCTCTCCCTCCCTCACCCGTCACCCGTTTATCTCTCCCTGCCTCCCCTGTCACCCATTTCTCTTTCCTCCCTCCACCCGTCACCCGTATCTCGTTCTCTCCTTCCCTCCCCCCCGTCAGGCGTTTCTCTCTCCCTCCCTCCCTCCCTCTCCCGTCAGGCGTTTCTCTCTCCCTCCCTCCCCCGTCACCCGTTTCTCTCTTCCTCCATCCACCCGTCACCCGTTTCTCCCTCCCTCCCTCCCTCCCCGTCACCCGTTTCTCTCTCCCTCTCTCCCCCGTCACCCGTTTCTCTCTCCCAACCTCCCCCGAAACCCGTTTCTCTCTCCCTCCCTGCCTCCCCTTTCACCCGTTTCTCTCTCCCTCCCCCTTTCACCCATTTCTCTCTCCCTCCACCCGTCACCCGTTTCTCTCTCCCTCCCTCCCCCTCACCCGCTTCTCTCTCCATCCCTCCCCCGTCACCCATTTTTCTCTCCATCCCTCCCCCGTCACCCGTTTCTCTCTCCCTCCCTCCCCGCATTACCTGTTTCTCTCTCCCTCCCTCCCCCCATCACGCGCTTCTCTCTCCCTCCCTCCCCCGTCACCCATTTGTCTCTCTCTCTCTCCCTCCCCCGTCACCCGTTTCTCCCTCCCTCCCTCCCCCGTCACCCGTTTCTCTCTCTCCCTCCCCCGTCACCCGTTTCTCCCTCCCTCTCCGTCACCCGTTTCTCTCTCCCTCCCTCCCCCGTCACCCGTTTCTCTCTTCCTCCATCCACCCGTCACCCGTTTCTCCCTCCCTCCCTCACTCCCCGTCACCCGTTTCTCTCTCCCTCTCTCCCCCGTCACCCGTTTCTCTCTCCCAACCTCCCCCGAAACCCGTTTCTCTCTCCCTCCCTGCCTCCCCTTTCACCCGTTTCTCTCTCCCTCCCCCTTTCACCCATTTCTCTCTCCCTCCACCCGTCACCCGTTTCTCTCTCCCTCCCTCCCCCTCACCCGCTTCTCTCTCCATCCCTCCCCCGTCACCCATTTTTCTCTCCATCCCTCCCCCGTCACCCGTTTCTCTCTCCCTCCCTCCCCGCATTACCTGTTTCTCTCTCCCTCCCTCCCCCCATCACGCGCTTCTCTCTCCCTCCCTCCCCCGTCACCCATTTGTCTCTCTCTCTCTCCCTCCCCCGTCACCCGTTTCTCAATCCCTCCCTCCCCCGTCACCCGTTTCTCTCTCTCCCTCCCCCGTCACCCGTTTCTCCCTCCCTCTCCGTCACCCGTTTCTCTCTCCCTCCCTCCCCGTCACCCGTTTCTCTCTCCCTCCCTCCCCCCGTCACCCGTTTCTCTGTCCCAACCTCCCCCGAAACCCATTTCTCTCTCCCTCCCTGCCTCCCCGGTCACCCGTTTCTCTCTCCCTCCCTCCCCATCACCCGTTTCTCTCTCCCTCCCTCCCCGTCACCCGTTACTCTCTACCTCCCTCCCCGTCACCCGTTTCTCGCTCCCTCCCTCCCCCGTCACCCGTTTCTCTCTCCCTCCCTCCCCCGTCACCCGTTTCTCTCACCCTCCCTCTCCCGTCACCCGTTTCTCTCTCCCTCCCTCTCCCGTCACCCGTTTGTCTCTCCCTCCCTCCCTCCCCGTCACCCGTTTCTATCTCCCTCCCTCCCTCCCCCATCACCCGTTTCTCTCTCCCTCCCTCCCCCGTCACCCGTTTATCTCTCCCTCCCTCCCCTGTCACCCGTTTCTCTTTCCTCCCTCCACCCGTCACCCGTTTCTCTCTCCCTCCCTCCCCCTCGCCCGCTTCTCTCTCCCTCTCTCCCCGTCACCCATTTGTCTCTCCCTCCCTCCCTCCCCTGTGACCCGTTTCTCTCTCCCTCCCTCCCCATCACCCGTTTCTCTCTCCCTCCCTCCCCGTCACCCGTTACTCTCTACCTCCCTCCCTGTCACCCGTTTCTCGCTCCCTCCCTCCCCCGTCACCCGTTTCTCTCTCCCTCCCTCCCCCGTCAGCCGTTTCTCTCACCCTCCCTCTCCCGTCACCCGTTTCTCTCTCCCTCCCTCTCCCGTCACCCCGTTTGTCTCTCCCTCCCTCCCTCCCCGTCACCCGTTTCTATCTCCCTCCCTCCCTCCCCCATCACCCGTTTCTCTCTCCCTCCCTCCCCCGTCACCCGTTTCTCTCTCCCTCCCTCCCCCGTCACCCGTTTATCTCTCCCTCCCTCCCCTGTCACCCGTTTCTCTTTCCTTCCTCCACCCGTCACCCGTTTCTCTCTCTCTCCTTCCTTCCCACCCGTCAGGCGTTTCTCTCTCCCTCCCTCCCTCTCCCGTCAGGCGTTTCTCTCTCCCTCCCTCCCCCGTCACCCGTTTCTCTCTTCCTCCCTCCACCCGTCACCCGTTTCTCTCTTCCTCCCTCCACCCGTCACCCGTTTCTCTCTTCCTCCCTCCCCCGTCACCCGTTTCTCTCTTCCTCCCTCCATCCCGTCACCCGTTTCTCTCTCTCAATCCCTCCCCCCGTCACCCATTTCTCTCTCCCTCCCTCCCTCCCCCGTCATCCGTTTCTCTCTCCCTCCCTCCCTCCCCCGTCATCTGTTTCTCTCTCCCTCCCTCCCCCGTCACCCGTTTCTCTCTCCCTCCCTCCCCCCATTACCTGTTTCTCTCTCCCTCCCTCCCGGTCACCCGATTCTCTCTCCCTCCCTCCCTCCCCCCTTCACCTGTTTCTCTCTCCCTCCATCCCTCTCCCCATCACCCATTTCTCTCTCCCTCCCTCCCTCCCCAGTCAGGCATTTCTCTCTCCCTCCCTTTCCCGTCAGGCATTTCTCTCTCCCTCCCTCCCTCTCCAGTCAGGCGTTTCTCTCTCCCTCCCTCCATCCGTTACCCGTTTCTCTCTCCCTCCCTCCCCATCACCCGTTTCTCTCTCCCTCCCTCCCCGTCACCCATTTCTCTCTCCATCCCTCCCTCCCCGTCACCCGTTTCTCGCTCCCTCCCTCCCCACATTACCCGTTTCTCTCTCCCTCCCACCCCCGTCACCCGCTTCTCTCTCCCTCCCTCCCCCGTCACCCGTTTTTCTCTCTCTCTCCCTCGCCCCGTCACCCGTTTCTCTCGGCATCCCTCACTCCCCCTGTCACCCCGTTTCTCTCTCCCTCCCACAACCTGTCACTAGTTTCTCTCTCCCTCCCTCCCTCCCCCGTCACCCGTTTCTCTCTCCCTCCCTCCCCCGTCTCCCGCTTCTCTCTCCCTCCCTCCCCCGTCACCCGCTTCTCTCTGCCTCCCGCCCCAGTCACCCGTTTCTTTCTCCCGCCCTCCCACTGTCACCCGTTTGTCACTCCCTCCACCCCCCGTCACCGGTTTCTCTCTCCCTCCCTCCCTCCCCGCATTACCCGTAGCTCTCTCCCTCCTGCCCCGTCACCCGATGTTCTCTCCCTCCCTCCCACCCCCTGTCACTGATTCTCTCTCCCTCCCTCCCTCCCCCGTCACCCGTTTCTCTCTCCCTCCCTCCCTCCCCCCAGCACACGTTTCTCTCTCCCTACCGCCCTCCGCCGTCAGGCGTTTCTCTCTCCCTCCCGCCCTCCCCCATCAGGCGTTTCTCTCTCCCTCCCTTCCTCTCCCATCAGGCGTTTCTCTCTCCCTCCCACACCCGTTACCCGCTTCTCTCTGCCTCCCTCCATCCATTACCCGTTTCTCTCTCCCTCCAGCCCCCATCACCCGTTTCTTTCTCCCTCCCTTTCCCGTCAGGCATTTCTCTCAACTTCCTCCCTCTCCCGTCAGGCGTTTCTCTCTCCCTCCCATCCCCGTCACCCGTTTCTCTCTCCCTCCCATCCCCGTCAACCGTTTCTCTCTCCCTTCCTCCCCCGTCAACTGTTTCTCTCTCCATCCCTCCCTCCCACCCCCGGCACCCGTTTCTCTCTCCCTCCCTCGCCCCGTCACCCGTTTCTCTCTCCCTCCCTCCCCCCGTCACCCGTTTCTCTCTCCCTCCCACCCCGTCACCCGTTTCTCTCTCCCTCCCTCCCCCCGTCACCCGCTTCTCGCTCCCTCCCCCCATTACCCGTTTCTCTGTCCCTCCCTCCCCCCGTTACCCGCTTCTCTGTCCCTCCCTCCCCCGTCACCCGCTTCTCTCTCCCTCCCTCCCCCATCACCGGTTTCTCTCTCCTGCCCTCCCCCCGTCACCCGTTTGTCTCTACCTCCCTCCCCCCGTCACCCGTTTCTCTCTCCCTCCCTCCCTCCCCCGTCACCCGTTTCTCTCTCCCCCGTCACCCGTTTCTCTCTCCCCCCGTCACCCGTTTCTCTCTCCCCCGTCACCCGTTTCTCTCTCCCCCGTCACCCGTTTCTCTCTCCCCCCGTCACCCGTTTCTCTCTCCCCCGTCACCCGTTTCTCTCTCCCCCGTCACCCGTTTCTCTCTCCCCCGTCACCCGTTTCTCTCTCCCCCGTCACCCGTTTCTCTCTCCCCCCGTCACCCGTTTCTCTCTCCCTCCCTCCCCCGTCACCCGTTTCTCTCTCCCTCCCTCCCCCGTCACCCGTTTCTCTCTCCCTCCCTCCCCCGTCACCCGTTTATCTCTCCCTCCCTCCCCTGTCACCCGTTTCTCTTTCCTCCCTCCACCCATCACCCGTTTCTCTCTCTCTCCTTCCTTCCCCCCCGTCAGGCGTTTCTCTCTCCCTCCCTCCCCCGTCACCCGTTTCTCTCTTCCTCCCTCCACCCATCACCCGGTTCTCTCTCCCTCCCTCCCCCCGTCACCCGTTTCTCTCTCCCTCCCTCCCCGTCACCCGTATCTCTCTCCCTCCCTCCCTCCCCCCGTCACCCGTTTCTCTCTCCCTCCCTCCCCCCGTCACCCGTTTCTCTCTCCATCCCGTCACCCGTTTCTCTCTCTCCCTCCCTCCCCCATCATCCGTTTCTCTCTCCCTCCCTCCCTCCCCCGTCATCCGTTTCTCTCTCCCTCCCTCCCCCGTCACCCGTTTCTCTCTCCCTCCCTCCCCCCATTTCCTGTTTCTCTCTCCCTCCCTCCCCGTCACCCGATTCTCTCTCCCTCCCTCCCTCCCCCCTTCACCTGTTTCTCTCTCCCTCCCTCCCTCTCCCCATCACCCATTTCTCTCTCCCTCCCTCCCTCCCCAGTCAGGCATTTCTCTCTCCCTCCCTTTCCCGTCAGGCATTTCTCTCTCCCTCCCTCCCTCTCCAGTCAGGCGTTTCTCTCTCCCTCCCTCCATCCGTTACCCGTTTCTCTCTCCCTCCCTCCCCATCACCCGTTTATCTCTCCCTCCCTCCCATGTCACCCGTTTCTCTTTCCTCCCTCCACCCGTCACCCGTTTCTCTCTCTCTCCTTCCCTCCCTCTCCCGTCAGGCGTTTCTCTCTCCCTCCCTCCCCCGTCACCCGTTTTTCTCTCCCTCCCTCCACCCGTCACCCGTTTCTCTCTCCCTCCCTCCCCCGTCACCCGTTTCTCTCTCCCTCCCTCCCTCCCCGTCACCCGTTTCTCTCTCCCTCCCTCCCCCGTCACCCGTTTCTCTCTCCATCCCTCCCCCCATCACCCGTTTCTCCCTCCCTCCCCCGTCACCCGTTTCTCTCTCCCTCCCTCCCCCGTCACCCGTTTCTCTCTCCCTCCCTCCCCCGTCACCCGTTTCTCTCTCCCTCCCTCCCCCGTCACCCGTTTCTCTCTCCCTCCCTCCCCCGTCACCCGTTTCTCTCTCCCTCCCTCCCCCGTCACCCGTTTCTCTCTCCCTCCCTCCCCCGTCACCCGTTTCTCTCTCCCTCCCTCCCCCGTCACCCGTTTCTCTCTCCCTCCCTCCCCCGTCACCCGTTTCTCTCTCCCTCCCTCCCCCGTCACCCGTTTCTCTCTCCCTCCCTCCCCCGTCACCCGTTTCTCTCTCCCTCCCTCCCCGCATTACCTGTTTCTCTCTCCCTCCCTCCCCCCATCACCCGCTTCTCTCTCCCTCCCTCCCCCGTCACCCATTTGTCTCTCTCTCTCTCCCTCCCCCGTCACCCGTTTCTCCCTCCCTCACTCCCCGTCACCCGTTTCTCCCTCCCTCCCCGTCACCCGTTTCTCTCTCACTCCCTCCCCGTCACCCGTTTCGCTCTCCCTCCCTCCCCCCGTCACCCGTTTCTCTGTCCCAACCTCCCCCGAAACCCATTTCTCTCTCCCTCCCTGCCTCCCCGGTCACCCGTTTCTCTCTCCCTCCCCCCTTCACACCGTTTCTCTCTCCCTCCCTCCCCGCATTACCCGTTTCTCTCTCCCTCCCTCCCCCGTCACCCGCTTCTCTCTCCCTCCCTCCCCGTCACCCATTTGTCTCTCCCTCCCTCCCTCCCCTGTCAACCGTTTCTCTCTCCCTCCCTCCCCGTCACCCGTTTCTCTCTCTCTCCCTCCCCGTCACCCGTTTCTCCCTCCCTCCCTCCCCGTCACCCGTTTCTCTCTCTCTCCCTCCCTCCTCCGTCACCCATTTCTCTCTCCCTCCCTCCCTCGTCACCCATTTCTCTCTCCCTCCCTCCCCGTCACCCGTTTCTCGCTCCCTCCCTCCCCCGTCACCCGTATCTCGTTCTCTCCTTCCCTCCCCCCGTCAGGCGTTTCTCTCTCCCTCCCTCCCTCCCTCTCCCGTCAGGCGTTTCTCTCTCCCTCCCTCCCCCGTCACCCGTTTCTCTCTTCCTCCAGCCACCCGTCACCCGTTTCTCCCTCCCTCCCTCCCCGTCACCCGTTTCTCTCTCCCTCCCTCCCCCGTCACCCGTTTCTCTGTCCCAACCTCCCCCGAAACCCATTTCTCTCTCCCTCCCTGCCTCCCCGGTCACCCGTTTCTCTCTCCCTCCCCCCTTCACCCGTTTCTCTCTCCCTCCCTCCCCGCATTACCCGTTTCTCTCTCCCTCCCTCCCCCGTCACCCGCTTCTCTCTCCCTCCCTCCCCGTCACCCATTTGTCTCTCCCTCCCTCCCTCCCCTGTCAACCGTTTCTCTCTCCCTCCCTCCCCGTCACCCGTTTCTCTCTCTCTCCCTCCCCGTCACCCGTTTCTCCCTCCCTCCCTCCCCGTCACCCGTTTCTCTCTCTCTCCCTCCCTCCTCCCGTCAGGCGTTTCTCTCTCCCTCCCTCCCTCCCTCTCCCGTCAGGCGTTTCTCTCTCCCTCCCTCCCCCGTCACCCGTTTCTCTCTTCCTCCAGCCAGCCGTCACCCGTTTCTCCCTCCCTCCCTCCCCGTCACCCGTTTCTCTCTCCCTCCCTCCCCCGTCACCCGTTTCTCTCTCCCAACCTCCCCCGAAACCCGTTTCTCTCTCCCTCCCTGCCTCCCCGGTCACCCGTTTCTCTCTCCCTCCCCTTTCACCCCGTTTCTCTCTCCCTCCACCCGTCACCCCCGTTTCTCTCTCCCTCCCTCCCCCTCACCCGCTTCTCTCTCCCTCCCTCCCCGTCACCCATTTGTCTCTCCCTCCCTCCCTCCCCTGTCACCCGTTTCTCTCTCCCACCCTCCCCATCACCCGTTTCTCTCTCCCTCCCTCCCCGTCACCCGTTACTCTCTACCTCCCTCCCCGTCACCCGTTTCTCGCTCCCTCCCTCCCCCGTCACCCGTTTCTCTCTCCCTCCCTCCCTCCCCCGTCACCCATTTCTCTCTCCCCTCCCTCCCTTCCCGTCACCCCGTTTTCTCGCTCCCTCCCTCCCCCGTCACCCGTTTCTCTCTCCCTCCTCCCCCGTCACCCGTTTCTCTCACCCACCCTCCCCATCACCCGTTTTCTCTCTCCCTCCCTCTCCCGTCACCTGTTTCTATCTCCCTCCCTCCCTCCCCCCATCACCCGTTTCTCTCTCCCTCCCTCCCCCGTCACCCGTTTCTCTCTCCCTCCCTCCCCTGTCACCCGTTTCTCTCTCCCTCCCTCCCCTGTCACCCGTTTCTCTCTCTCTCCTTCCCTCCCCCCCGTCAGGCGATTCTCTCTCCCTCTCCCGTCAGGCGTTTCTCTCTCCCTCCCTCCCCGTCACCCGATTTTCTCTCCTCCCTCCACCCGTCACCCGTTTCTCTCTCCATACCTCCCCCAAAACCCATTTCTCTCTCCCTCCCTGCCTCCCCCCGTCACCCGTTTCTCTCTCCCTCCCTCCCCGCATTACCTGTTTCTCTCTCCCTCCCTCCCCCGTCACCCGCTTCTCTCTCCCTCCCTCCCCCGTCACCCGTTTCTCTCTCCCTCCCTCCCCCGAAACCCGTTTCTCCTCTCCCTCCCTCCCCCCATTACCCCCGTTTCTCTCTCCATCCCTCCCCCCGTCACCCGTTTCTCTCTCTCCCTCCCTTCCCCGAAACCCGTTTCTCTCTCCCTCCCTCCCCCCATTACCTGCTTCTCTCTCGCTCCCTCCCCGTCACCCCGATTCTCTCTCCATCCCTCCCTCCCCCCTTAACCTGTTTCTCTCTCCCTCCCTCCCTCTCCCCATCACCCATTTCTCTCTCCCTACCTCCCTCCCCAGTCAGGCGTTTCTCTCTCCCTCCCTCCATCCGTTACCCGTTTCTCTCTCCCTCCCTCGCCCCGTCACCCGTTTCTCTCTGCCTCCCTCACCCGTCACCCTTTTCTCTCTCTCTCCCTCCCCCGTCACCCGTTTCTCTGTCCATCCCCTCCCTCCTCGGTCACCCGTTTCTCTTTCCCTCCCTCCCCCATCACCCATTTCTCTCTCCATCCCTCCACCCGTCACCCGTTTCTCGCTCCCTCCCTCCCCACATTACCCGCTTCTCTCTCCCTCCCTCCCCCGTCACCCCGCTTCTCTCTCCCTCCCTCCCCCGTCACCCGCTTCTCTCTCCCTCCCTCCCCCGTCACCCCATTTCTCTCTCTCCCTCGCCCCGTCACCCGTTTCTCTCTGCATCCCTCACTGCCCCTGTCACCCGTTTCTCTCTCCCTCCCTCCCCGTTACCTGTTTCTCTCTCCCTCCCTCCACCTGTCACTAGTTTCTCTCTTCCTCCCTCCCCCGTCACCCGCCTCTCTCTCCCTCCCTCCCCCGTCACCCGCTTCTCTCTCCCTCCCTCCCCGTCACCCGCTTCTCTCTCCCTCCCGCCCCAGTCACCCGTTTCTCTCTCCCCTCCCTCCCCCGTCACCTGTTTCTCTCTCCCTCCCTCCCCCCATCACCCGTTTCTCTCTCCCTCCCTCACCCGTCACCCGTTTATCTCTCCCTCCCTCCCCTGTCACCCATTTCTCTTTCCTCCCTCCACCCGTCACCCGTATCTCGTTCTCTCCTTCCCCTCCCCCCCCGTCAGGCGTTTCTCTCTCACTCCCTCCCTCCCTCTCCCGTCAGGCGTTTCTCTCTCCTTCCCTCCCCCATCACCCGTTTCTCTCTTCCTCCATCCACCCGTCACCCGTTTCTCTCTCCCTCCCTCCCCGTCACACGTTTCTCCCTCCCTCCCTCCCTCCCCCGTCACCCGTTTCTCTCTCCCTCCCTCCCCCGTCACCCGTTTCTCTCCCAACCTCCCCCGAAACCCGTTTCTCTCTACCTCCCTGCCTCCTCGGTCTCCCATTTTTCTCTCTCCCTCCCCCCTTCACCCATTTCTCTCTCCCTCCACCCGTCACCCCGTTTCTCTCTCCCTCCCTCCCCCTCACCCGCTTCTCTCTTCCTCCCTCCCCGTCACCCATTTGTCTCCCCCTCCCTCCCTACCCTGTCACCCCGCTTCTCTCTCCCTCCCTCCCCCGTCACCCGTTTCTCTCTCCCTCCCTCCCCCGTCACCCGTTTATCTCTCCCTCCCTCCCCCGTCACCCATTTCTCTCTCCCTCCCTCCCTCCCCCGTCATCCGTTTCTCTCTCCCTCCCTCCCTCCCTTCCCCGTCACCCGTTTCTCTCTCCCTCCCTCCCCCCATTACCTGTTTCTCTCTCCCTCCCTCCCGGTCACCCGATTCTCTCTCCCTCCCTTTCCCGTCAGGCATTTCTCTCTCCCTCCCTCCCTCTCCAGTCAGGCGTTTCTCTCTCCCTCCCTCCATCCGTTACCCCGTTTCTCTCTCCCTCCCTCCCCATCACCCGTTTCTCTCTCCCTCCCTCCCCCCGTCACTCATTTCTCTCTGCCTCCCTCCCCCGTCACCCTTTTCTCTCTCTCTCCCTCCCCCGTCACCCCGTTTCTCTGTCCATCCCTCCCTCCTCGGTCACCTGTTTCTTGCTCCCTCCCTCCCCCATTACCCTTTTCTCTCTCCCTCCCTCCACCCGTCACCCGTTTCTCTCTCCCTCCCTCCACCTGTCACCCGTTTCTCTTTCCCTCCCTCCCCCCGTCACCCTCTTCTCTCTCCCTCCCTCCCTCTCCCTTCAGGCTTTCTCTCTCCCTTCCTCCCCCCGTTACCCGCTTCTCTCTCCCTCCCTCCATCCGTAACCCGTTTCTCTCTCCCTCCCTCCCTCCTCAGTCAGGCGTTTCTCTCCCTCTCCCTCCCTTTCCCATCAGGCGTTTCTCTCTCCCTCCCTCCTTCTCCCGTCAGGCTTTTCTCTCACCCTCCCTCCATCCGTTACCCGTTTCCCTCTCCCTCCCTCCCCGTCACCCGTTTCTCTCTCCCTCCCTCCCCGTCACCCATTTCTCTCTCCATCCCTCCCTCCCCGTCACCCGTTTCTCGCTCCCTCCCTCCCCACATTACCCGTTTCTCTCTCCCTCCCACCCCCGTCACCCGCTTCTCTCTCCCTCCCTCCCCCGTCACCCGTTTCTCTCTCCCTCCCTCGCCCCGTCACCCGTTTCTCTCGGCATCCCTCACTCCTCCTGTCACCCGTTTCTCTCTCCCTCCCTCCACCTGTCACTAGTTTCTCTCTCCCTCCCTCCCCCGTCACCCGTTTCTCTCTCCCTCCCTCCCCCGTCACCTGTTTCTCTCTCCATCCCTCCCCCCGTCACACGTTTCTCTCTGCCACCCTCCCCCCGTCACCCGTTTCTCTCTCCCTCCCACCCCCCGTCACCCGTTTCTCTCTCCCGCCCTCCCACTGTCACCCGTTTGTCACTCCCTCCACCCCCCGTCACCAGTTTCTCTCTCCCTCCCTCCCTCCCCGCATTACCTGTAGCTCTCTCCCTCCTGCCCCGTCACCCGATGTTCTCTCTCTCCCTCCTGCCCCCCGTCACTGATTCTCTCTCCCTCCCTCCCTCCCCGTCACCCGTTTCTCTCTCCCTCCCGCCCTTCGCCGTCAGGCGTTTCTCTCTCCCTCCCGCCCTCCCCCGTCAGGCGTTTCTCTCTCCCTCCCGCCCTCCCCCGTCAGGCGTTTCTCTCTCCCTCCCTTCCTCTACCATCAGGCGTTTCTCTCTCCCTCCCTCACCCGTTACCCGCTTCTCTCTGCCTCCCTCCATCCATTACCCGTTTCTCTCTCCCTCCAGCCCCCGTCACCCGTTTCTTTCTCCCTCCCTTTCCCGTCAGGCGTTTCTCTCAACTTCCTCCCTCTCCCGTCAGGCGTTTCTCTCTCCCACCCACCCGCGTCACCCGTTTCTCTCTCCCTCCCATCCCCGTCACCCGTTTCTCTCTTTCTCCCTCGCCCCGTCACCCGTTTCTCTCTCCCTCCAACCCCCGTCACCCGCTTCTCGCTCCCTCCCCCCATTACCCGTTTCTCTCTCCCTCCCTCCACCCGTTACCCGCTTCTCTCTCCCTCCCTCCCCCGTCACCCGCTTCTCTCTCCCTCCCTCCCCCATCACCGGTTTCTCTCTCCTGCCCTCCCCCCGTCACCCGTTTGTCTCTCCCTCCCTCCCTCCCCCCGTCACCCGTTTCTCTCTCCCTCCCTCCCTCCCCCGTCACCCGTTTCTCTCTCCCCCGTCACCCGTTTCTCTCTCCCCCGTCACCCGTTTCTCTCTCCCCCGTCACCCGTTTCTCTCTCCCTCCCTCCACCGTCACCTGTTTCTCTCTCCCTCCCTCCCCCGTCACCCGTTTCTCTCTCCCTCCCTCCCCCGTCACCCGTTTATCTCTCCCCCCCTCCCCTGTCACCCGTTTCTCTTTCCTCCCTCCACCCGTCACCCGTTTCTCTCTCTCTCCTTCCTTCCCCCCCGTCAGGCGTTTCTCTCTCCCTCCCTCCCTCTCCCGTCAGGCGTTTCTCTCTCCCTCCCTCCCCCGTCACCCGTTTCTCTCTTCCTCCCTCCACCCGTCACCCGGTTCTCTCTCCCTCCCTCCCCCCGTCACCCGTTTCTCCCTCCCCCCCTCCCCCGTCACCCGATTCTCTCTCCATCCCTCCCCCCGTCACCCCGTTTCTCTCTCACTCCCTCCCCCCGTCACCCGTATCTCTCTCCATCCCGACACCCGTTTCTCTCTCTCCCTCCCTCCCCCGTCATCCGTTTCTCTCTCCCTCCCTCCCTCCCCCGTCATCCGTTTCTCTCTCCCTCCCTCCCCCGTCACCCGTTTCTCTCTCCCTCCCTCCCCCCATTACCTGTTTCTCTCTCCCTCCCTCCCGGTCACCCGATTCTCTCTCCCTCCCTCCCTCCCCCCTTCACCTGTTTCTCTCTCCCTCCCTCCCTCTCCCCATCACCCATTTCTCTCTCCCTCCCTCCCTCCCCAGTCAGGCATTTCTCTCTCCCTCCCTTTCCCGTCAGGCATTTCTCTCTCCCTCCCTCCCTCTCCAGTCAGGCGTTTCTCTCTCCCTCCCTCCATCCCTTACCCGTTTCTCTCTCCCTCCCTCCATCCGTTACCCGTTTCTCTCTCCCTCAATCCCCATCACCCGTTTTTCTCTCCCTCCCTCCCCTGTCACCCGTTTCTCTTTCCTCCCTCCACCCGTCACCCGTTTCTCTCTCTCTCCTTCCCTCCCCCCCGTTAGGAGTTTCTCTCTCCCTCCCTCCCTCCCTCTCCCGTCAGGCGTTTCTCTCTCCCCCCCTCCCCCGTCACCCGTTTTTCTCTCCCTCCCTCCCTCCCCCGTCACCCGTTTCTCTCTCCCTCCCTCACCCGTCACCCGTTTCTCTCTCCATCCCTCCCCCCGTCACCCGTTTCTCTCTCCCTCCCCCGTCACCCGTTTCTCTCTCCCTCCCTCCCCCGTCACCCGTTTCTCTCTCCCTCCCTCCCCCGTCACCCGTTTCTCTCTCCCTCCCTCCCCCGGTTCTCTCTCCCTCCCTCCCCCGTCACCCGTTTTTCTCTCCATCCCTCCCCCGTCACCCGTTTCTCTCTCCCTCCCTCCCCGCATTACCTGTTTCTCTCTCCCTCCCTCCCCCCATCACGCGCTTCTCTCTCCCTCCCTCCCCCGTCACCCATTTGTCTCTCTCTCTCTCCCTCCCCCGTCACCCGTTTCTCTCTCTCTCCCTCCCCGTCACCCGTTTCTCCCTCCCTCCCTCCCCGTCACCCGTTTATCTCTCCCTCCCTCCCCCGTCACCCGTTTCTCTCTCCCTCCCTCCCCGTCACCCGTTTCTATCTCCCTCCCTCCCTCCCCCCATCACCCGTTTCTCTCTCCCTCCCTCAAATGTCAACCGTTTATCTCTCCCTCCCTCTCCTGTCACCCATTTCTCTTTCCTCCCTCCACCCGTATCTCGTTCTCTCCTTCCCTCCCCCCCGTCAGGCGTTTCTCTCTCCCTCCCTCCCTCCCTCTCCCGTCAGGCGTTTCTCTCTCCCTCCCTCCCCCGTCACCCGTTTCTCTCTTCCTCCATCCACCTGTCACCCGTTTCTCCCTCCCTCCCTCCCCGTCACCCGTTTCTCTCTCCCTCCCTCCCCCGTCACCCGTTTCTCTCTCCCAACCTCCCCCGAAACCCGTTTCTCTCTCCCTCCCTGCCTCCCCGGTCACCCGTTTCTCTCTCCCTCCCCCCTTCACCCCGTTTCTCTCTCCCTCCACCCGTCACCCGTTTCTCTCTCCCTCCCTCCCCCTCACCCGCTTCTCTCTCTCTCCCTCCCCGTCACCCGTTATTCTCTCCATCCCTCCCCCGTCACCCGTTTCTCTCTCCCTCCCTCCCCGCATTACCTGTTTCTCTCTCCCTCCCTCCCCCCATCACGCGCTTCTCTCTCCCTCCCTCCCCCGTCACCCATTTGTCTCTCTCTCTCTCCCTCCCTCCCCCGTCACCCGTTTCTCCCTCCCTCCCTCCCCCGTCACCCGTTTCTCCCTCCCTCCCCGTCACCCGTTTCTCTCTCCCTCCCTCCCCGTCACCCGTTTCTCTCTCCCTCCCTCCCCCCGTCACCCGTTTCTCTGTCCCAACCTCCCCCGAAACCCATTTCTCTCTCCCTCCCTGCCTCCCCGGTCACCCGTTTCTCTCTCCCTCCCCCCTTCACCCGTTTCTCTCTCCCTCCCTCCCCGCATTACCCGTTTCTCTCTCCCTCCCTCCCCCGTCACCCGCTTCTCTCTCCCTCCCTCCCCGTCACCCATTTGTCTCTCTCCCTCCCTCCCCTGTCAACCGTTTCTCTCTCCCTCCCTCCCCCGTCACCCGTTTCTCTCTCTCTCCCTCCCCGTCACCCGTTTCTCCCTCCCTCCCTCCCCGTCACCCGTTTCTCTCTCTCTCCCTCCCTCCTCCGTCACCCGTTTCTCTCTCCCTCCCTCCCCCGTCACCCGTTTCTCTCTCCCTCCATCCCCGTCACCCGTTTCTATCTCCCACCCTCCCTCCCCCATCACCCGTTTCTCTCTCCCTCCCTCACCCGTCACCCGTTTATCTCTCCCTCCCTCCCCTGTCACCCATTTCTCTTTCCTCCCTCCACCCGTCACCCGTATCTCGTTCTCTCCTTCCCTCCCCCCCGTCAGGCGAATCTCTCTCCCTCCCTCCCTCCCTCTCCCGTCAGGCGTTTCTCTCTCCCTCCCTCCCCCGTCACCCATTTCTCACTCCCTCCCCCTTCACCCGTTTCTCTCTCCCTCCACCCGTCACCCGTTTCTCTCTCCCTCCCTCCCCCTCACCCGCTTCTCTCTCCCTCCCTCCCCGTCACCCATTTGTCTCTCCCTCCCTCCCTCCCCTGTCACCCGTTTCTCTCTCCCTCCCTCCCCATCACCCGTTTCTCTCTCCCTCCCTCCCCGTCACCCGTTACTCTCTACCTCCCTCCCCGTCACCCGTTTCTCGCTCCCTCCCTCCCCCGTCACCCGTTTCTCTCTCCCTCCCTCTCCCGTCACCCGTTTGTCTCTCCCTCCCTCCCTCCCCGTCACCCGTTTCTATCTCCCTCCCTCCCTCCCTCCCCGTCACCCGTTTCTATCTCCCTCCCTCCCTCCCCCATCACCCGTTTCTCTCTCCCTCCCTCCCCCGTCACCCGTTTCTCTCTCCCTCCCTCCCCCGTCACCCGTTTATCTCTCCCTCCCTCCCCTGTCACCCGTTTCTCTTTCCTCCCTCCACCCGTCACCCGTTTCTCTCTCTCTCCTTCCTTCCCACCCGTCAGGCGTTTCTCTCTCCCTCCCTCCCTCTCCCGTCAGGCGTTTCTCTCTCCCTCCCTCCCCCGTCACCCGTTTCTCTCTTCCTCCCTCCACCCGTCACCCGGTTCTCTCTCCCTCCCTCCCCCCGTCACCCGTTTCTCTCTCCCTCCCTCCCCGTCACCCGTTTCTCTCTCCCTCCCTCCCTCCCCCGTCACCCGATTCTCTCTCCATCCCTCCCCCCGTCACCGGTTTCTCTCTCCCTTGCGGTCACCCGTTTCTCTCTCCCTCCCTCCCCCCGTCAGCCGTTTCTCTCTCCCTCCCTCCCCCCGTCACCCGTTTCTCTCTCCATCCCGTCACCCGTTTCTCTCTCTCCCTCCCTCGCCCGTCACACATTTCTCTCTCCCTCCCTCCCTCCCCCGTCATCCATTTCTCTCTCCCTCCCTCCCTCCCCCGTCATCTGTTTCTCTCTCCCTCCCTCCCCCGTCACCCGTTTCTCTCTCCCTCCCTCCCCCCATTACCTGTTTCTCTCTCCCTCCCTCCCGGTCACCTGATTCTCTCTCCCTCCCTCCCTCCCCCCTTCACCTGTTTCTCTCTCCCTCCCTCCCTCTCCCCATCACCCATTTCTCTCTCCCTCCCTCCCTCCCCAGTCAGGCATTTCTCTCTCCCTCCCTTTCCCGTCAGGCATTTCTCTCTCCCTCCCTCCCTCTCCAGTCAGGCGTTTCTCTCTCCCTCCCTCCATCCGTTACCCGTTTCTCTCTCCCTCCCTCCCTTTCACCCGTTTCTCTCTCCCTCCCTCCCCATCACCCATTTCTCTCTCCATCCCTCCCTCCCCGTCACCCGTTTCTCGCTCCCTCCCTCCCCACATTACCCGTTTCTCTCTCCCTCCCTCCCCCGTCACCCGCTTCTCTCTCCCTCCCTCCCCCGTCACCCGTTTCTCTCTCTCTCCCTCGCCCCGTCACCCGTTTCTCTCGGCATCCCTCACTCCCCCTGTCACCCGTTTCTCTCTCCCTCCCTCCACCTGTCACTAGTTTCTCTCTCCCTCCCTCCCCCGTCACCCGCTTCTCTCTGCCTCCCGCCCCAGTCACCCGTTTCTCTCTCCATCCCTCCCCCCGTCACCCGTTTCTCTCTCCCGCCCTCCCACTGTCACCCGTTTGTCACTCCCTCCACCCCCCGTCACCGGTTTCTCTCTCCCTCCCTCCCTCCCTCCCCGCATTACCCGTAGCTCTCTCCCTCCTGCCCCGTCACCCGATGTTCTCTCCCTCCCTCCCACCCCCGTCACCCGATTCTCTCTCCCTCCCTCCCTCCCCCGTCACCCGTTTCTCTCTCCCACCCTCCCTCCCCCCGACACACGTTTCTCTCTCCCTCCCGCCCTCCGCCGTCAGGCGTTTCTCTCTCCCTCCCGCCCTCCCCCGTCAGGCGTTTCTCTCTCCCTCCCGCCCTCCCCCGTCAGGCGTTTCTCTCTCCCTCCCTTCCTCTCCCATCAGGCGTTTCTCTCTCCCTCCCTCACCCGTTACCCGCTTCTCTCTGCCTCCCTCCATCCATTACCCGTTTCTCTCTCCCTCCAGCCCCCGTCACCCGTTTCTTTCTCCCTCCCTTTCCCGTCAGGCGTTTCTCTCAACTTCCTCCCTCTCCCGTCAGGCGTTTCTCTCTCCCTCCCATCCCCGTCACCCGTTTTTCTCTCCCTCCCATCCCCGTCACCCGTTTCTCTCTCCCTCCCATCCCCGTCACCCGTTTCTCTCTCCCTCCCATCCCCGTCAACCGTTTCTCTCTCCATCCCTCCCTCCCACCCCCGTCACCCGTTTCTCTCTCCCTCCCTCGCCCCGTCACCCATTTCTCTCTCCCTCCCTCGCCCCGTCACCCGTTTCTCTCTCCCTCCCTCCCCCCGTCACCCGCTTCTCGCTCCCTCCCCCCATTACCCGTTTCTCTCTCCCTCCCTCCCCCCGTTACCCGCTTGTCTGTCCCTCCCTCCACCGGCACCCGCTTCTCTCTCCCTCCCTCCCCCATCACCGGTTTCTCTCTCCTGCCCTCCCCCCGTCACCCGTTTGTCTCTACCTCCCTCCCCCCGTCACCCGTTTCTCTCTCCCTCCCTCCCCGTCACCCGTTTCTCTCTCCCTCCCTCCCCCCGTCACCCGTTTCTCTCTCCCTCCCTCCCCCGTCATCCGTTTCTCTCTCCCTCCCTCCCTCACCCGTCATCCGTTTCTCTCTCCCTCCCTCCCCCGTCACCCGTTTCTCTCTCCCTCCCTCCCCCCATTACCTGTTTCTCTCTCCCTCCCTCCCGGTCACCCGATTCTCTCTCCCTCCCTCCCTCCCCCCTTCACCTGTTTCTCTCTCCCTCCCTCCCTCTCCCCATCACCCGTTTCTCTCTCCCTCCCTCCCCAGTCAGGCATTTCTCTCTCCCTCCCTTTCCCGTCAGGCATTTCTCTCTCCCTCCCTCCCTCTCCAGTCAGGCGTTTCTCTCTCCCTCCCTACCCATCACCCGTTTATCTCTCCCTCCCTCCCCTGTCACCCATTTCTCTTTCCTCCCTCCACCCGTCACCCGTTTCTCTCTCTCTCCTTCCCTCCCCCCCGTTAGGAGTTTCTCTCTCCCTCCCTCCCTCCCTCTCCCGTCAGGCGTTTCTCTCTCCCTCCCTCCCCCGTCACCCGTTTTTCTCTCCCTCCCTCCACCCGTCACCCGTTTCTCTCTCCCTCCCTCCTCCCGTCACCCGTTTCTCTCTCCCTCCCTCCCTCCCCCGTCACCCATTTCTCTCTCCCTCCCTCCCCCCGTCACCCGTTTGTCTCTCCATCCCTCCCCCGTCACCCGTTTCTCTCTCCCTCCCCGTCACCCGTTTCTCTCTCCCTCCCTCCCCCGTCACCCGTTTCTCTCTCCCTCCCTCCCCCGTCACCCGTTTCTCTCTCCCTCCCTCCCCCGTCACCCGTTTCTCTCTCCCTCCCTCCCCCGTCACCCGTTTCTCTCTCCCTCCCTCCCCCGTCACCCGTTTCTCTCTCCCTCCCTCCCCCGTCACCCGTTTTTCTCTCCATCCCTCCCCCGTCACCCGTTTCTCTCTCCCTCCCTCCCCGCATTACCTGTTTCTCTCTCCCTCCTTCCCCTCATCACGCGCTTCTCTCTCCCTCCCTCCCCCGTCACCCATTTGACTCTCTCTCTCTCCCTCCCCCGTCACCCGTTTCTCCCACCCTCACTCCCCCGTCACCCGTTTCTCCCTCCCTCACTCCCCCGTCACCCGTTTCTCTCTCTCCCTCCCCCGTCACCCGTTTCTCCCTCCCTCCCCGTCACCCGTTTCTCTCTCCCTCCCTCCCCGTCACCCGTTTCTCTCTCCCTCCCTCCCCCTGTCACCCGTTTCTCTGTCCCAACCTCCCCCGAAACCCATTTCTCTCTCCCTCCCTGCCTCCCCGGTCACCCATTTCTCTCTCCCTCCCCCCCTTCACCCGTTTCTCTCTCCCTCCCTCCCCGCATTACCCGTTTCTCTCTCCCTCCCTCCCCCGTCACCCGCTTCTCTCTCCCTCCCTCCCCGTCACCCATTTGTCTCTCCCTCCCTACCCTGTCAACCGTTTCTCTCTCCCTCCCTCCCCCGTCACCCGTTTCTCTCTCTCTCCCCCCCCGTCACCCGTATCTCCCTCCCTCCCTCCCCGTCACCCGTTTCTCTCTCTCTCCCTCCCTCCTCCGTCTCCCGTTTCTCTCTCCCTCCCTCCCCCGTCACCCGTTTCTCTCTCCCTCCCTCCCCGTCACCCGTTTCTCGCTACCTCCCTCCCCCGTCACCCGTATCTCTCTCCCTCCCTCCCCCGTCACCCGTTTCTCTCACCCTCCCTCCCCGTCACCCATTTCTCTCTCCCTCCCTCCCTCCCCCGTCACCCGTTTCTCTCTCCATCCCTCCCCCCGTCACCGGTTTCTCTCTCCCTCCCCCGTCACCCGTTTCTCTCTCCCTCCCTCCCCCGTCACCCGTTTCTCTCTCCCTCCCTCCCCCGTCACCCGTTTCTCTCTCCCTCCCTCCCCCGTCACCCGTTTCTCTCTCCCTCCCTCCCCCGTCACCCGTTTTTCTCTCCATCCCTCCCCCGTCACCCGTTTCTCTCTCCCTCCCTCCCCGCATTACCTGTTTCTCTCTCCCTCCTTCCCCTCATCACGCGCTTCTCTCTCCCTCCCTCCCCCGTCACCCATTTGTCTCTCTCTCTCTCCCGTCACCCATTTGTCTCTCTCTCTCTCCCTCCCCCGTCACCCGTTTCTCCCTCCCTCACTCCCCCGTCACCCGTTTCTCTCTCTCCCTCCCCCGTCACCCGTTTCTCTCTCCCTCCCTCCCCGTCACCCGTTTCTCTCTGCCTCCCTCCCCCCGTCACCCGTTTCTCTGTCCCAACCTCCCCCGAAACCCATTTCTCTCTCCCTCCCTGCCTCCCCGGTCACCCATTTCTCTCTCCCTCCCCCCTTCACCCGTTTCTCTCTCCCTCCCTCCCCGCATTACCCGTTTCTCTGTCCCTCCCTCCCCCGTCACCCGCTTCTCTCTCCCTCCCTCCCCGTCACCCATTTGTCTCTCCCTCCCTCCCCTGTCAACCGTTTCTCTCTCCCTCCCTCCCCCGTCACCCGTTTCTCTCTCTCTCCCTCCCCGTCACCCGTTTCTCCCTCCCTCCCCGTCACCCGTTTCTCCCTCCCTCCCCGTCACCCGTTTCTCTCTCTCTCCCTCCCTCCTCCGTCACCCGTTTCTCTCTCCCTCCCTCCCCCGTCACCCATTTCTCTCTCCCTCCCTCCCCGTCACCCGTTTCTCGCTCCCTCCCTCCCCCGTCACCCGTATCTCTCTCCCTCCCTCCCCCGTCACCCGTTTCTCTCACCCTCCCTCCCCGTCACCCGTTTCTCTCTCCCTCCCTCCCCGTCACCTGTTTCTCTCACCCTCCCTCTCCCGTCACCCATTTGTCTCTCCCTCCCTCCCCGTCACCTGTTTCTATCTCCCTCCCTCCCTCCCCCCATCACCCGTTTCTCTCTCCCTCCCTCACCCGTCACCCGTTTATCTCTCCCTCCCTCCCCTGTCACCCATTTCTCTTTCCTCCCTCCACCCGTCACCCGTATCTCGTTCTCTCCTTCCCTCCCCCCCGTCAGGCGTTTCTCTCTCCCTCCCTCCCTCCCTCTCCCGTCAGGCGTTTCTCTCTCCCTCCCTCCCCCGTAACCCGTTTCTCTCTTCCTCCATCCACCCGTCACCCGTTTCTCCCTCCCTCCCTCCCCGTCACCCGTTTCTCTCTCCCTCCCTCCCCCGTCACCCGTTTCTCTCTCCCAACCTCCCCCGAAACCCGTTTCTCTCTCCCTCCCTGCCTCCCTGGTCACCCGTTTCTCTCTCCCACCCCCCTTCACCCGTTTCTCTCTCCCTCCACCCGTCACCCGTTTCTCTCTCCCTCCCTCCCCCTCACCCGCTTCTCTCTCCCTCCCTCCCCGTCACCCATTTGTCTCTCCCTCCCTCCCTCCCCTGTCACCCCGTTTCTCTCTCCCTCCCTCCCCGTCACCCGTTACTCTCTACCTCCCTCCCCGTCACCCGTTTCTCGCTCCCTCCCTCCCCCGTCACCCGTTTCTCTCACCCTCCCTCTCCCGTCACCCATTTGTCTCTCCCTCCCTCCCTCCCAATCACCCGTTTCTATCTCCCTCCCTCCCTCCCCCATCACCCGTTTCTATCTCCCTCCCTCCCTCCCCCATCACCCGTTTCTCTCTCCCTCCCTCCCCCGTCACCCGTTTCTCTCTCCCTCCCTCCCCCGTCACCCGTTTATCTCTCCCTCCCTCCCCTGTCACCCGTTTCTCTTTCCTCCCTCCACCCGTCACCCGTTTCTCTCTCTCTCCTTCCTTCCCACCCGTCAGGCGTTTCTCTCTCCCTCCCTCCCTCTCCCGTCAGGCGTTTCTCTCTCCCTCCCTCCCCCGTCACCCGTTTCTCTCTTCCTCCCTCCACCCGTCACCCGGTTCTCTATCCCTCCCTCTTCCCGTCACCCGTTTCTCTCTCCCTCCCTCCCCGTCACCCGTTTCTCTCTCCCTCCCTCCCTCCCCCGTCACCCGATTCTCTCTCCATCCCTCCCCCCGTCACCGGTTTCTCTCTCCCTTGCGGTCACCCGTTTCTCTCTCCCTCCCTCCCCCCGTCACCCGTTTCTCTCTCCCTCCCTCCCCCCGTCACCCGTTTCTCTCTCCCTCCCTCCCCCCGTCACCCGTTTCTCTCTCCATCCCGTCACCCGTTTCTCTCTCTCCCTCCCTCCCCCGTCACCCATTTCTCTGTCCCTCCCTCCCTCCCTCCCTCCCCCGTCATCTGTTTCTCTCTCCCTCCCTCCCTCCCCCGTCATCCGTTTCTCTCTCCCTCCCTCCCCCGTCACCCGTTTCTCTCTCCCTCCCTCCCCCCATTACCTGTTTCTCTCTCCCTCCCTCCCGGTCACCCGATTCTCTCTCCCTCCCTCCCTCCCCCCTTCACCTGTTTCTCTCTCCCTCCCTCCCTCTCCCCATCACCCATTTCTCTCTCCCACCCTCCCTCCCCAGTCAGGTATTTCTCTCTCCCTCCCTTTCCCGTCAGGCATTTCTCTCTCCCTCCCTCCCTCTCCAGTCAGGCGTTTCTCTCTCCCTCCCTCCATCCGTTACCCGTTTCTCTCTCCCTCCCTCCCCATCACCCGTTTCTCTCTCCCTCCCTCCCCCCGTCACCCATTTCTCTCTGCCTCCCTCCCCCGTCACCCGTTTCTCTGTCCATCCCTCCCTCCTCGGTCACCCGTTTCTTGCTCCCTCCCTCCCCCATTACCCTTTTCTCTCTCCCTCCCTCCACCCGTCACCCGTTTCTCTCTCCCTCCCTCCACCTGTCACCCGTTTCTCTTTCCCTCCCTCCCCCCGTCACCCGTTTCTCTCTCCCTCCCTCCCTCTCCCTTCTGGCGTTTCTCTCTCCCTCCCTCCCCCCGTTACCCGCTTCTCTCTCCCTCCCTCCATCCGTAACCTGTTTCTCTCTCCCTCCCTCCCTCCCTCCCCAGTCAGGCGTTTCTCTCCCTCTCCCTCCCTTTCCCATCAGGCGTTTCTCTCTCCCTCCCTCCTTCTCCCGTCAGGCTTTTCTCTCACCCTCCCTCCATCCGTTACCCGTTTCCCTCGCCCTCCCTCCCCGTCACCCGTTTCTCTCTCCCTCCCTCCCCCGTCACCCGTTTCTCTCTGCCTCCCTCCCTCCCCCGTCACCCGTTTCTCTCTCCCTCCCTCCCCGTCACCCATTTCTCTCTCCATCCCTCCCTCCCCGTCACCCGTTTCTCGCTCCCTCCCTCCCCACATTACCCGTTTCTCTCTCCCTCCCTCCCCCGTCACCCGCTTCTCTCTCCCTCCCTCCCCCGTCACCCGTTTCTCTCTCTCTCCCTCGCCCCGTCACCCGTTTCTCTCGGCATCCCTCACTCCCCCTGTCACCCGTTTCTCTCTCCCTCCCTCTCCGTTACCTGTTTCTCTCTCCCTCACTCCCCCTGTCACCCGTTTCTCTCTCCCTCCCTCCACCTGTCACTAGTTTCTCTCTTCCTCCCTCCACCGTCTCCCGCTTCTCTCTCCCTCCCTCCCGTCACCCGTTTCTCTCTTCCTCCCTCCCCGTCACCCGCTTCTCTCTGCCACCCTCCCCCCGTCACCTGTTTCTCTCTCCATCCCTCCCACTGTCACCCGTTTGTCACTCCCTCCACCCCCCGTCACCCGTTTCTCTCTCCCTCCCTCCCTCCCTCCCCGCATTACCCGTAGCTCTCTCCCTCCTGCCTCGTCACCCGATGTTCTCTCTCTCCCTCCCACCCCCCGTCACTGATTCTCTCTCCCGCCCTCCGCCGTCAGGCATTTCTCTCTCCCTCCCGCCCTCCCCCGTCAGGCGTTTCTCTCTCCCTCCCGCCCTCCCCCGTCAGGCGTTTCTCTCTCCCTCCCTTCCTCTCCCATCAGGCCTTTCTCTCTCCCTCCCTTCCTCTCCCATCAGGCGTTTCTCTCTCCCTCCCTCACCCGTTACCCGCTTCTCTCTGCCTCCCTCCATCCATTACCCGTTTCTCTCTCCTTCCAGCCCCCGTCACCCGTTTCTTTCTCCCTCCCTTTCCCGTCAGGCTTTTCTCTCAACTTCCTCCCTCTCCCGTCAGGCGTTTCTCTCTCCCTCCCACCCCCGTCACCCGTTTCTCTCTCCATCCCTCCCTCCCACCCCGTCACCCGTTTCTCTCTCCCTCCCACCCCCGTCACCCGTTTCTCTCTCCCTTCCTCCCCCGTCAACTGTTTCTCTATCCATCCCTCCCTCCCTCCCCCGTCACCCGTTTCTCTCTCCCTCCCTCCCCCGTCACGCGTTTCTCTCTCCCTCCCTCGCCCCGTCACCAGTTTGTCTCTCCCTCCCTCTCCCCATCACCCGTTTCTCTCTCCCTCCCTCCCTCCCCAGTCAGGCATTTCTCTCTCCCTCCCTTTCCCGTCAGGCATTTCTCTCTCCCTCCCTCCCTCTCCAGTCAGGCGTTTCTCTCTCCCTCCCTACCCATCACCCGTTTATCTCTCCCTCCCTCCCCTGTCACCCATTTCTCTTTCCTCCCTCCACCCGTCACCCGTTTCTCTCTCTCTCCTTCCCTCCCCCCCGTTAGGAGTTTCTCTCTCCCTCCCTCCCTCCCTCTCCCGTCAGGCGTTTCTCTCTCCCTCCCTCCCCCGTCACCCGTTTTTCTCTCCCTCCCTCCACCCGTCACCCGTTTCTCTCTCCCTCCCTCCCCCCGTCACCCGTTTCTCTCTCCCTCCCTCCCTCCCCAGTCACCCATTTCGCTCTCCCTCCCTCCCCCGTCACCTGTTTCTCTCTCCATCCCTCCCCCGTCACCCGTTTCTCTCTCCCTCCCCGTCACCCGTTTCTCTCTCCCTCCCTCCCCCGTCACCCGTTTCTCTCTCCCTCCCTCCCCCGTCACCCGTTTCTCTCTCCCTCCCTCCCCCGTCACCCGTTTCTCTCTCCCTCCCTCCCCCGTCACCCGTTTCTCTCTCCCTCCCTCCCCCGTCACCCGTTTCTCTCTCCCTCCCTCCCCCGTCACCCGTTTTTCTCTCCATCCCTCCCCCGTCACCTGTTTCTCTCTCCCTCCCTCCCCGCATTACCTGTTTCTCTCTCCCTCCTTCCCCTCATCACGCGCTTCTCTCTCCCTCCCTCCCCCGTCACCCATTTGACTCTCTCTCTCTCCCTCCCCCGTCACCCGTTTCTCCCTCCCTCACTCCCCCGTCACCCGTTTCTCCCTCCCTCACTCCCCCGTCACCCGTTTCTCTCTCTCCCTCCCCCGTCACCCGTTTCTCCCTCCCTCCCCGTCACCCGTTTCTCTCTCCCTCCCTCCCCGTCACCCGTTTCTCTCTCCCTCCCTCCCCCCGTCACCCGTTTCTCTGTCCCAACCTCCCCCGAAACCCATTTCTCTCTCCCTCCCTGCCTCCCCGGTCACCCATTTCTCTCTCCCTCCCCCCTTCACCCCGTTTCTCTCTCCCTCCCTCCCCGCATTACCCGTTTCTCTCTCCCTCCCTCCCCCGTCACCCGCTTCTCTCTCCCTCCCTCCCCGTCACCCATTTGTCTCTCCCTCCCTACCCTGTCAACCGTTTCTCTCTCCCTCCCTCCCCCGTCACCCGTTTCTCTCTCTCTCCCCCCCCGTCACCCGTTTCTCCCTCCCTCCCTCCCCGTCACCCGTTTCTCTCTCTCTCCCTCCCTCCTCCGTCACCCGTTTCTCTCTCCCTCCCTCCCCCGTCACCCGTGTCTCTCTCCCTCCCTCCCCGTCACCCGTTTCTCGCTACCTCCCTCCCCCGTCACCCGTATCTCTCTCCCTCCCTCTCCCGTCACCCATTTCTCTCACCCTCCCTCCCCGTCACCCATTTCTCTCTCCCTCCCTCCCTCCCCCGTCACCCGTCTCTCTCTCCATCCCTCCCCCCGTCACCCGTTTCTCTCTCCCTCCCCCGTCACCCGTTTCTCTCTCCCTCCCTCCCCCGTCACCCGTTTCTCTCTCCCTCCCTCCCCCGTCACCCGTTTCTCTCTCCCTCCCTCCCCCGTCACCCGTTTCTCTCTCCCTCCCTCCCCCGTCACCGGTTTTTCTCTCCATCTCTCCCCCGTCACCCGTTTCTCTCTCCCTCCCTCCCCGCATTACCTGTTTCTCTCTCCCTCCTTCCCCTCATCACGCGCTTCTCTCTCCCTCCCTCCCCCGTCACCCATTTGTCTCTCTCTCTCTCCCGTCACCCATTTGTCTCTCTCTCTCTCCCACCCCCGTCACCCGTTTCTCTCTCTCCCTCCCCCGTCACCCGTTTCTCTCTCTCCCTCCCCCGTCACCCGTTTCTCTCTCCCTCCCTCCCCGTCACCCGTTTCTCTCTCCCTCCCTCCCCCCGTCACCCATTTCTCTGTCCCAACCTCCCCCGAAACCCATTTCTCTCTCCCTCCCTGCCTCCCCGGTCACCCATTTCTCTCTCCCTCCCCCCTTCACCCGTTTCTCTCTCCCTCCCTCCCCGCATTACCCGTTTCTCTCTCCCTCCCTCCCCCGTCACCCGCTTCTCTCTCCCTCCCTCCCCGTCACCCATTTGTCTCTCCCTCCCTCCCCTGTCAACCGTTTCTCTCTCCCTCCCTCCCCCGTCACCCGTTTCTCTCTCTCTCCCTCCCCGTCACCCGTTTCTCCCTCCCTCCCCGTCACCCGTTTCTCCCTCCCTCCCCGTCACCCGTTTCTCTCTCTCTCCCTCCCTCCCCTGTCACCCGTTTCTCTCTCCCTCCCTCCCCGTCACCCGTTTCTCGCTCCCTCCCTCCCCCGTCACCCGTTTCTCTCTCCCTCCCTCCCCGTCACCTGTTTCTCTCACCCTCCCTCTCCCGTCACCCATTTGTCTCTCCCTCCCTCCCCGTCACCTGTTTCTATCTCCCTCCCTCCCTCCCCCCATCACCCGTTTCTCTCTCCCTCCCTCACCCGTCACCCGTTTATCTCTCCCTCCCTCCCCTGTCACCCATTTCTCTTTCCTCCCTCCACCCGTCACCCGTATCTCGTTCTCTCCTTCCCTCCCCCCCGTCAGGCGTTTCTCTCTCCCTCCCTCCCTCCCTCTCCCGTCAGGCGTTTCTCTCTCCCTCCCTCCCCCGTAACCCGTTTCTCTCTTCCTCCATCCACCCGTCACCCGTTTCTCCCTCCCTCCCTCCCCGTCACCCGTTTCTCTCTCCCTCCCTCCCCCGTCACCCGTTTCTCTCTCCCAACCTCCCCCGAAACCCGTTTCTCTCTCCCTCCCTGCCTCCCTGGTCACCCGTTTCTCTCTCCCTCCCCCCTTCACCCGTTTCTCTCTCCCTCCACCCGTCACCCGTTTCTCTCTCCCTCCCTCCCCCTCACCCGCTTCTCTCTCCCTCCCTCCCCGTCACCCATTTGTCTCTCCCTCCCTCCCTCCCCGTCACCCGTTTCTCTCTCCCTCCCTCCCCGTCACCCGTTACTCTCTACCTCCCTCCCCGTCACCCGTTTCTCGCTCCCTCCCTCCCCCGTCACCCGTTTCTCTCACCCTCCCTCTCCCGTCACCCGTTTCTCTCTCCCTCCCTCTCCCGTCACCCGTTTGTCTCTCCCTCCCTCCCTCCCCGTCACCCGTTTCTATCTCCCTCCCTCCCTCCCCCATCACCCGTTTCTATCTCCCTCCCTCCCTCCCCCATCACCCGTTTCTCTCTCCCTCCCTCCCCCGTCACCCGTTTCTCTCTCCCTCCCTCCCCCGTCACCCGTTTATCTCTCCCTCCCTCCCCTGTCACCCGTTTCTCTTTCCTCCCTCCACCCGTCACCCGTTTCTCTCTCTCTCCTTCCTTCCCACCCGTCAGGCGTTTCTCTCTCCCTCCCTCCCTCTCCCGTCAGGCGTTTCTCTCTCCCTCCCTCCCCCGTCACCCGTTTCTCTCTTCCTCCCTCCACCCGTCACCCGGTTCTCTCTCCCTCCCTCCCCCCGTCACCCGTTTCTCTCTCCCTCCCTCCCCGTCACCCGTTTCTCTCTCCCTCCCTCCCTCCCCCGTCACCCGATTCTCTCTCCATCCCTCCCCCCGTCACCGGTTTCTCTCTCCCTTGCGGTCACCCGTTTCTCTCTCCCTCCCTCCCCCCGTCACCCGTTTCTCTCTCCCTCCCTCTCCCCGTCACCCGTTTCTCTCTCCATCCCGTCAGCCGTTTCTCTCTCTCCCTCCCTCCCCCGTCACCCATTTCTCTGTCCCTCCCTCCCTCCCTCCCCCGTCATCTGTTTCTCTCTCCCTCCCTCCCTCCCCCGTCATCCGTTTCTCTCTCCCTCCCTCCCCCGTCACCCGTTTCTCTCTCCCTCCCTCCCCCCATTACCTGTTTCTCTCTCCCTCCCTCCCCCGTCACCCGTTTCTCTCTCCCTCCCTCCCCCCATTACCTGTTTCTCTCTCCCTCCCTCCCGGTCACCCGATTCTCTCTCCCTCCCACCCTCCCCTCTTCACCTGTTTCTCTCTCCCTCCCTCCCTCTCCCCATCACCCATTTCTCTCTCCCTCCCTCCCTCCCCAGTCAGGCATTTCTCTCTCCCTCCCTTTCCCGTCAGGCATTTCTCTCTCCCTCCCTCCCTCTCCAGTCAGGCGTTTCTCTCTCCCTCCCTCCATCCGTTACCCGTTTCTCTCTCCCTCCCTCCCCATCACCCGTTTCTCTCTCCCTCCCTCCCCCCGTCACCCATTTCTCTCTGCCTCCCTCCCCCGTCACCCGTTTCTCTGTCCATCCCTCCCTCCTCGGTCACCCGTTTCTTGCTCCCTCCCTCCCCCATTACCCTTTTCTCTCTCCCTCCCTCCACCCGTCACACGTTTCTCTCTCCCTCCCTCCACCTGTCACCCGTTTCTCTTTCCCTCCCTCCCCCCGTCACCCGTTTCTCTCTCCCTCCCTCCCTCTCCCTTCTGGCGTTTCTCTCTCCCTCCCTCCCCCCGTTACCCGCTTCTCTCTCCCTCCCTCCATCCGTAACCTGTTTCTCTCTCCCTCCCTCCCTCCCTCCCCAGTCAGGCGTTTCTCTCCCTCGCCCTCCCTTTCCCATCAGGCGTTTCTCTCTCCCTCCCTCCTTCTCCCGTCAGGCTTTTCTCTCACCCTCCCTCCATCCGTTAACCGTTTCCCTCGCCCTCCCTCCCCGTCACCCGTTTCTCTCTCCCTCCCTCCCCCGTCACCCGTTTCTCTCTGCCTCCCTCCCTCCCCCGTCACCCGTTTCTCTCTCCCTCCCTCCCCGTCACCCATTTCTCTCTCCATCCCTCCCTCCCCGTCACCCGTTTCTCGCTCCCTCCCTCCCCACATTACCCGTTTCTCTCTCCCTCCCTCCCCCGTCACCCGCTTCTCTCTCCCTCCCTCCCCCGTCACCCGTTTCTCTCTCTCCTCCCTCGCCCCGTCACCCGTTTCTCTCGGCATCCCTCACTCCCCCTGTCACCCGTTTCTCTCTCCCTCCCTCCCCGTTACCTGTTTCTCTCTCCCTCACTCCCCCTGTCACCCGTTTCTCTCTCCCTCCCTCCACCTGTCACTAGTTTCTCTCTTCCTCCCTCCACCGTCTCCCGCTTCTCTCTCCCTCCCTCCCGTCACCCGTTTCTCTCTTCCTCCCTCCCCGTCACCCGCTTCTCTCTGCCACCCTCCCCCCGTCACCTGTTTCTCTCTCCATCCCTCCCACTGTCACCCGTTTGTCACTCCCTCCACCCCCCGTCACCCGTTTCTCTCTCCCTCCCTCCCTCCCCGCATTACCCGTAGCTCTCTCCCTCCTGCCTCGTCACCCGATGTTCTCTCTCTCCCTCCCACCCCCCGTCACTGATTCTCTCTCCCGCCCTCCGCCGTCAGGCATTTCTCTCTCCCTCCCGCCCTCCCCCGTCAGGCGTTTCTCTCTCCCTCCCGCCCTCCCCCGTCAGGCGTTTCTCTCTCCCTCCCTTCCTCTCCCATCAGGCCTTTCTCTCTCCCTCCCTTCCTCTCCCATCAGGCGTTTCTCTCTCCCTCCCTCACCCGTTACCCGCTTCTCTCTGCCTCCCTCCATCCATTACCCGTTTCTCTCTCCCTCCAGCCCCCGTCACCCGTTTCTTTCTCCCTCCCTTTCCCGTCAGGCTTTTCTCTCAACTTCCTCCCTCTCCCGTCAGGCGTTTCTCTCTCCCTCCCACCCCCGTCACCCGTTTCTCTCTCCATCCCTCCCTCCCACCCCGTCACCCGTTTCTCTCTCCCTCCCACCCCCGTCACCCGTTTCTCTCTCCCTTCCTCCCCCGTCAACTGTTTCTCTATCCATCCCTCCCTCCCTCCCCCGTCACCCGTTTCTCTCTCCCTCCCTCCCCCGTCACGCGTTTCTCTCTCCCTCCCTCGCCCCGTCACCAGTTTGTCTCTCCCTCCCTCTCCCCATCACCCGTTTCTCTCTCCCTCCCTCCCTCCCCAGTCAGGCATTTCTCTCTCCCTCCCTTTCCCGTCAGGCATTTCTCTCTCCCTCCCTCCCTCTCAGTCAGGCGTTTCTCTCTCCCTCCCTACCCATCACCCGTTTATCTCTCCCTCCCTCCCCTGTCACCCATTTCTCTTTCCTCCCTCCACCCGTCACCCGTTTCTCTCTCTCTCCTTCCCTCCCCCCCGTTAGGTGTTTCTCTCCCCCTCCCTCCCTCCCTCTCCCGTCAGGCGTTTCTCTCTCCCTCCCTCCCCCGTCACCCCGTTTTTCTCTCCCTCCCTCCACCCGTCACCCGTTTCTCTCTCCCTCTCTCCCCCCGTCACCCGTTTCTCTCTCCCTCCCTCCCTCCCCCGTCACCCATTTCTCTCTCCCTCCCTCCCCCGTCACCCGTTTCTCTCTCCATCCCTCCCCCGTCACCCGTTTCTCTCTCCCTCCCCGTCACCCGTTTCTCTCTCCCTCCCTCCCCCGTCACCCGTTTCTCTCTCCCTCCCTCCCCCGTCACCCGTTTCTCTCTCCCTCCCTCCCCCGTCACCCGTTTCTCTCTCCCTCCCTCCCCCGTCACCCGTTTCTCTCTCCCTCCCTCCCCCGTCACCCGTTTCTCTCTCCCTCCCTCCCCCGTCACCCGTTTCTCTCTCCCTCCCTCCCCCGTCACCCGTTTTTCTCTCCATCCCTCCCCCGTCACCCGTTTCTCTCTCCCTCCCTCCCCGCATTACCTGTTTCTCTCTCCCTCCTTCCCCTCATCACGCGCTTCTCTCTCCCTCCCTCCCCCGTCACCCATTTGACTCTCTCTCTCTCCCTCCCCCGTCACCCGTTTCTCCCTCCCTCACTCCCCCGTCACCCGTTTCTCCCTCCCTCACTCCCCCGTCACCCGTTTCTCTCTCTCCCTCCCCCGTCACCCGTTTCTCCCTCCCTCCCCGTCACCCGTTTCTCTCTCCCTCCCTCCCCGTCACCCGTTTCTCTCTCCCTCCCTCCCCCCGTCACCCGTTTCTCTGTCCCAACCTCCCCCGAAAACCCATTTCTCTCTCCCTCCCTGCCTCCCCGGTCACCCATTTCTCTCTCCCTCCCCCCTTCACCCGTTTCTCTCTCCCTCCCTCCCCGCATTACCCGTTTCTCTCTCCCTCCCTCCCCCGTCAACCGTTTCTCTCTCCCTCACTCCCCCGTCAACCGTTTCTCTCTCTCTCCCCCCCCGTCACCCGTTTCTCCCTCCCTCCCTCCCCGTCACCCGTTTCTCTCTCTCTCCCTCCCTCCTCCGTCACCCGTTTCTCTCTCCCTCCCTCCCCCGTCACCCGTGTCTCTCTCCCTCCCTCCCCGTCACCCGTTTCTCGCTACCTCCCTCCCCCGTCACCCGTATCTCTCTCCCTCCCTCTCCCGTCCACCCGTTTCTCTCACCCACCCTCCCCGTCACCCATTTCTCTCTCCCTCCCTCCCTCCCCCCGTCACCCGTTTCTCTCTCCATCCCTCCCCCCGTCACCCGTTTCTCTCTCCCTCCCCCGTCACCCGTTTCTCTCTCCCTCCCTCCCCCGTCACCCGTTTCTCTCTCCCTCCCTCCCCCGTCACCCGTTTCTCTCTCCCTCCCTCCCCCGTCACCCGTTTCTCTCTCCCTCCCTCCCCCGTCACCCGTTTTTCTCTCCATCCCTCCCCCGTCACCCGTTTCTCTCTCCCTCCCTCCCCGCATTACCTGTTTCTCTCTCCCTCCTTCCCCTCATCACGCGCTTCTCTCTCCCTCCCTCCCCCGTCACCCATTTGTCTTTCTCTCTCTCCCGTCACCCATTTGTCTCTCTCTCTCTCCCTCCCCCGTCACCCGTTTCTCTCTCTCCCTCCCCCGTCACCCGTTTCTCTCTCCCTCCCTCCCCGTCACCCGTTTCTCTCTCCCTCCCTCCCCCCGTCACCCGTTTCTCTGTCCCAACCTCCCCCGAAACCCATTTCTCTCTCCCTCCCTGCCTCCCCGGTCACCCATTTCTCTCTCCCTCCCCCCTTCACCCCGTTTCTCTCTCCCTCCCTCCCCGCATTACCCGTTTCTCTCTCCCTCCCTCCCCCGTCACCCGCTTCTCTCTCCCTCCCTCCCCGTCACCCATTTGTCTCTCCCTCCCTCCCCTGTCAACCGTTTCTCTCTCCCTCCCTCCCCCGTCACCCGTTTCTCTCTCTCTCCCTCCCCGTCACCCGTTTCTCCCTCCCTCCCCGTCACCCGTTTCTCCCTCCCTCCCGGTCACCCGTTTCTCTCTCTCTCCCTCCCTCCCCCGTCACCCGTTTCTCTCTCCTCCCTCCCCGTCACCCGTTTCTCGCTCCCTCCCTCCCCCGTCACCCGTTTCTCTCTCCCTCCCTCCCCGTCACCTGTTTCTCTCACCCTCCCTCTCCCGTCACCCATTTGTCTCTCCCTCCCTCCCCGTCACCTGTTTCTATCTCCTTCCCTCCCTCCCCCCCATCACCTGTTTCTCTCTCCCTCCCTCACCCGTCACCCGTTTATCTCTCCCTCCCTCCCCTGTCACCCATTTCTCTTTCCTCCCTCCACCCGTCACCCGTATCTCGTTCTCTCCTTCCCTCCCCCCCGTCAGGCGTTTCTCTCTCCCTCCCTCCCTCCCTCTCCCGTCAGACGTTTCTCTCTCCCTCCCTCCCCCGTAACCCGTTTCTCTCTTCCTCCATCCACCCGTCACCCGTTTCTCCCTCCCTCCCTCCCCGTCACCCGTTTCTCTCTCCCTCCCTCCCCCGTCACCCGTTTCTCTCTCCCAACCTCCCCCCGAAACCCGTTTCTCTCTCCCTCCCTGCCTCCCTGGTCACCCGTTTCTCTCTCCCTCCCCCCTTCACCCGTTTCTCTCTCCCTCCACCCGTCACCCGTTTCTCTCTCCCTCCCTCCCCCTCACCCGCTTCTCTCTCCCTCCCTCCCCGTCACCCATTTGTCTCTCCCTCCCTCCCTCCCCTGTCACCCGTTTCTCTCTCCCTCCCTCCCCGTCACCCGTTACTCTCTACCTCCCTCCCCGTCACCCGTTTCTCGCTCCCTCCCTCCCCCGTCACCCGTTTCTCTCACCCTCCCTCTCCCGTCACCCGTTTCTCTCTCCCTCCCTCTCCCGTCACCCGTTTGTCTCTCCCTCCCTCCCTCCCCGTCACCCGTTTCTATCTCCCTCCCTCCCTCCCCCATCACCCGTTTCTATCTCCCTCCCTCCCTCCCCCATCACCCGTTTCTCTCTCCCTCCCTCCCCCGTCACCCGTTTCTCTCTCCCTCCCTCCCCCGTCACCCGTTTATCTCTCCCTCCCTCCCCTGTCACCCGTTTCTCTTTCCTCCCTCCACCCATCACCCGTTTCTCTCTCTCTCCTTCCTTCCCACCCGTCAGGCGTTTCTCTCTCCCTCCCTCCCTCTCCCGTCAGGCGTTTCTCTCTCCCTCCCTCCCCCGTCACCCGTTTCTCTCTTCCTCCCTCCACCCGTCACCCGGTTCTCTCTCCCTCCCTCCCCCCGTCACCCGTTTCTCTCTCCCTCCCTCCCCGTCACCCGTTTCTCTCTCCCTCCCTCCCTCCCCCGTCACCCGATTCTCTCTCCATCCCTCCCCCCGTCACCGGTTTCTCTCTCCCTTGCGGTCACCCGTTTCTCTCTCCCTCCCTCCCCCCGTCACCCGTTTCTCTCTCCCTCCCTCCCCCCGTCACCCGTTTCTCTCTCCATCCCGTCACCCGTTTCTCTCTCTCCCTCCCTCCCCCGTCACCCATTTCTCTGTTCCTCCCTCCCTCCCTCCCCCGTCATCTGTTTCTCTCTCCCTCCCTCCCTCCCCCGTCATCCGTTTCTCTCTCCCTCCCTCCCCCGTCACCCGTTTCTCTCTCCCTCCCTCCCCCCATTACCTGTTTCTCTCTCCCTCCCTCCCGGCCACCCGATTCTCTCTCCCTCCCTCCCTCCCCTCTTCACCTGTTTCTCTCTCCCTCCCTCCCTCTCCCCATCACCCATTTCTCCCTCCCTCCCTCCCTCCCCAGTCAGGCATTTCTCTCTCCCTCCCTTTCCCGTCAGGCATTTCTCTCTCCCTCCCTCCCTCTCCAGTCAGGCGTTTCTCTCTCCCTCCCTCCATCCGTTACCCGTTTCTCTCTCCCTCCCTCCCCATCACCCGTTTCTCTCTCCCTCCCTCCCCCCGTCACCCATTTCTCTCTGCCTCCCTCCCCCGTCACCCGTTTCTCTGTCCATCCCTCCCTCCTCGGTCACCCGTTTCTTGCTCCCTCCCTCCCCCATTACCCTTTTCTCTCTCCCTCCCTCCACCCGTCACCCGTTTCTCTCTCCCTCCCTCCACCTGTCACCCGTTTCTCTTTCCCTCCCTCCCCCCGTCACCCGTTTCTCTCTCCCTCCCTCCCTCTCCCTTCTGGCGTTTCTCTCTCCCTCCCTCCCCCCGTTACCCGCTTCTCTCTCCCTCCCTCCATCCGTAACCTGTTTCTCTCTCCCTCCCTCCCTCCCTCCCCAGTCAGGCGTTTCTCTCCCTCTCCCTCCCTTTCCCATCAGGCGTTTCTCTCTCCCTCCCTCCTTCTCCCGTCAGGCTTTTCTCTCACCCTCCCTCCATCCGTTACCCGTTTCCCTCGCCCTCCCTCCCCGTCACCCGTTTCTCTCTCCCTCCCTCCCCCGTCACCCGTTTCTCTCTGCATCCCTCCCTCCCCCGTCACCCGTTTCTCTCTCCCTCCCTCCCCGTCACCCATTTCTCTCTCCATCCCTCCCTCCCCGTCACCCGTTTCTCGCTCCCTCCCTCCCCACATTACCCGTTTCTCTCTCCCTCCCTCCCCCGTCACCCGCTTCTCTCTTCCTCCCTCCCCCGTCACCCGTTTCTCTCTCTCTCCCTCGCCCCGTCACCCGTTTCTCTCGGCATCCCTCACTCCCCCTGTCACCCGTTTCTCTCTCCCTCCCTCCCCATTACCTGTTTCTCTCTCCCTCACTCCCCCTGTCACCCGTTTCTCTCTCCCTCCCTCCACCTGTCACTAGTTTCTCTCTTCCTCCCTCCACCGTCTCCCGCTTCTCTCTCCCTCCCTCCCGTCATCCGTTTCTCTCTTCCTCCCTCCCCGTCACCCGCTTCTCTCTGCCACCCTCCCCCCGTCACCTGTTTCTCTCTCCATCCCTCCCACTGTCACCCGTTTGTCACTCCCTCCACCCCCCGTCACCCGTTTCTCTCTCCCTCCCTCCCTCCCCGCATTACCCGTAGCTCTCTCCCTCCTGCCTCGTCACCCGATGTTCTCTCTCTCCCTCCCACCCCCCGTCACTGATTCTCTCTCCCGCCCTCCGCCGTCAGGCGTTTTTCTCTCCCTCCCGCCCTCCCCCGTCAGGCGTTTCTCTCTCCCTCCCGCCCTCCCCCGTCAGGCGTTTCTCTCTCCCTCCCTTCCTCTCCCATCAGGCCTTTCTCTCTCCCTCCCTTCCTCTCCCATCAGGCGTTTCTCTCTCCCTCCCTCACCCGTTACCCGCTTCTCTCTGCCTCCCTCCATCCATTACCCGTTTCTCTCTCCCTCCAGCCCCCGTCACCCGTTTCTTTCTCCCTCCCTTTCCCGTCAGGCTTTTCTCTCAACTTCCTCCCTCTCCCGTCAGGCGTTTCTCTCTCCCTCCCACCCCCATCACCCGTTTCTCTCTCCATCCCTCCCTCCCACCCCCGTCACCCCGTTTCTCTCTCCCTCCCACCCCCGTCACCCGTTTCTCTCTCCCTTCCTCCCCCGTCACCTGTTTCTCTATCCATCCCTCCCTCCCTCCCCCGTCACCCGTTTCTCTCTCCCTCCCTCCCCCGTCACGCGTTTCTCTCTCCCTCCCTCGCCCCGTCACCCGTTTGTCTCTCCCTCCCTCTCCCCGTCACCTGTTTCTCTCTCCATCCCTCCCTCCCACCCCCGTCACCCGTTTCTCTCTCCCTCCCTCCCCCCGTCACCCGCTTCTCGCTCCCTCCCTCCCCCCATTACCCGTTTCTCTCTCCCTCCCTCCACCCGTTACCCGCTTCTCTCTCCCTCCCTCCCCCGTCACCCGTTTCTCTCTCCCTCCCTCCCCGTCACCCGTTTCTCTCTCCCCCGTCACCCGTTTCTCTCTCCCCCGTCACCCGTTTCTCTCTCCCCCGTCACCCGTTTCTCTCTCCCCCCGTCACCCGTTTCTCTCTCCCCCGTCACCCGTTTCTCTCTCCCCCGTCACCCGTTTCTCTCTCCCCCCGTCACCCGTTTCTCTCTCCCCCGTCACCCGTTTCTCTCTCCCCCGTCACCCGTTTCTCTCTCCATCCCTCCCCCTGTCACCCGTTTCTCTCTCTCTCCCTCCCCCTGTCACCCGTTCTCTCTCCCTCCCTCCCCCTGTCACCCGTTTCTCTCTCCCTCCCTCCCCCGAAACCCGTTTCTCTCTGCCTCCCTCCCTCCCCCGTCACCCGGTTCTCTCTCCCCCGTCACCCGTTTCTCTCTCCATCCCTCCCCCTGTCACCCGTTTCTCTCTCTCTCCCTCCCCCTGTCACCCGTTTCTCTCTCCCTCCCTCCCCCTGTCACCCGTTTCTCTCTCCCTCCCTCCCCCGAAACCCGTTTCTCTCTGCCTCCCTCCCTCCCCCGTCACCCGGTTCTCTCTCCCTCCCTCCCCCCATTACCTGTTTCTCTCTCCCTCCCTCCCCCGATTACCTGTTTCTCTCTCCCTCCCCCCTTAACCCGTTTCTCTCTCCCTCCCTCCCTCCCCCCGTCACCCGTTTCTCTCTCCCTCCCGCCCTCCCTCGTCAGGCGTTTCTCTCTCCCTCCCGCCCTCCCCTGTCAGGCGTTTCTCTGTCCCTCCCGCCCTCCCCCGTCAGGCGTTTCTCTCTCCCTTCCTCACCCGTTACCCGCTTCTCTCTGCCTCCCTCCATCCATTACCCGTTTCTCTCTCCCTCCAGCCCCCGTCACCCGTTTCTTTCTCCCGCCCTCCCCCGTCAGGCGCTTCTCTCTCCCCTCCCTCCCCCGTCAGGCGTTTCTCTCTCCCTCCCTTTCCCGTCAGGCATTTCTCTCTCCCTCCCTTTCCCTTCAGGCGTTTCTCTCTCCCTCCCACCCCCGTCAACCGTTTCTCTCTCCCTTCCTCCCCCGTCACCTGTTTCTCTCTCCATCCCTCCCTCCCACCCCGTCACCCGTTTCTCTCTCCCTCCCATCCCCCCGTCACCCGTTTGTCTCTCCCTCCCTCCCTCCGTCACCCGCTTCTCACTCCCTCCCTCCCCCCATTACCCGTTTGTCTCTCCCTCCCTCCCCCATTACCCGTTTCTCTCTCCCTCCCTCCACCCGTTACCCGCTTCTCTCTCCCTCCCTCCCCCGTTACCCCGCTTCTCTCTCCCTCCCTCTCCCATCACCAGTTTCTCTCTCCTGCCCTCCCCCCGTCACCCGTTTCACTCTCCCTCCCTCCCCGTCACCCGTTTCTCACTCCCTCCCTCCCTCCCTCGTCACCCGTTTCTCTCTCCCCCGTCACCCGTTTCTCTCTCCCTCCCTCCCCCGTCACCCGTTTCTCTCTCCCTCCCTCCCCTGTCACCCGTTTCTCTCTCGATCCCTCCCCCCGTCACCCGTTTCTCTCTCGATCCCTCCCCCCATTACCTGTTTCTCTCTCCCTCCCTCCCCCCTTAACCTGTTTCTCTCTCCCTCCCTCCCTCCCTCTCCCCATCACCCATTTCTCTCTCCCTCCCTCCCTCCCCAGTCAGGCATTTCTCTCTCCCTCCCTCCCTCTCCAGTCAGGCGCTTCTCTCTCCCTCCCTCCATCCGTTACCCGTTTCTCTCTCCCTCCCTCCCCCGTCACCCGTTTCTCTCTGCCTCCCCCGTCACCCTTTTCTCTCTCTCTCCCTCCCCCGTACCCGTTTCTCTGTCCATCCCTCCCTCCTCGTTCACCCCGTTTCTCGCTCCCTCCCTCCCCCATTACCCTTTTCTCTCTCCCTCCCTCCACCCGTCACCCGTTTCTCTCTCCCTCCCTCCACCCGTCACCCGTTTCTCTCTCCCTCCCTCCACCCGTCACCCGTTTCTCTCTCCCTCCCTCCACCTGTCACCCGTTTCTCTTTCCCTCCCTCCCCCCGTCACCCATTTCTCTCTCCATCCCTCCCTCCCCGTCACCCGTTTCTCGTTCCCTCCCTCCCCACATTACCCGTTTCTCTCTCCCTCCCTCCCCCGTCACCCGCTTCTCTCTCCCTCCCTCCCCCCGTCACCCGTTTCTCTCTCTCTCCCTCACCCCGTCACCCGTTTCTCTCTGCATCCCTCACTCCCCCTGTCACCCGTTTCTCTCTCCCTCCCTCCCCGTTACCTGTTTCTCTCTCCCTCCCTCCACCACCTGTCACTAGTTTCTCTCTCCCTCCCTCCCCCGTCACCCGCTTCTCTCTCCCTCCCTCCCCCGTCACCCATTTCTCTCTGCCACCCTCCCCCCGTCACCCGTTTCTCTCTCCCTCCCTCCCTCCCCGCATTACCTGTAGCTCTCTCCCTCCTGCCCCGTCACCCGATGTTCTCTCTCTCCCTCCCACCCCCGTCACTGATTCTCTCTCCCTCCCATCCCTCCCCTGTCACCCGTTTCTCTCTCCCTCCCTCCCTCCCCCCGTCACCCGTTTGTCTCTACCTCCCTCCCCCGTCACCCGTTTCTCTCTCCCTCCCTCCCTCCCCCCGTCACCCGTTTCTCTCTCCCTCCCTCCACCCGTTACCCGCTTCTCTCTCCCTCCCTCCCCCGTTACCCGCTTCTCTCTCCCTCCCTCTCCCATCACCAGTTTCTCTCTCCTGCCCTCCCCCCGTCACCCGTTTTCACTCTCCCTCCCTCCCCGTCACCCGTTTCTCACTCCCTCCCTCCCTCCCCCGTCACCCGTTTCTCTCTCCCCCGTCACCCGTTTCTCTCTCCCCCGTCACCCGTTTCTCTCTCCCTCCCTCCCCCGTCACCCGTTTCTCTCTCCCTCCCTCCCCCTGTCACCCGTTTCTCTCTCGATCCCTCCCCCCGTCACCCGTTTCTCTCTCGATCCCTCCCCCCATTACCTGTTTCTCTCTCCCTCCCTCCCCCCTTAACCTGTTTCTCTCTCTCTCCCTCCCTCCCTCCTCTCCCCATCACCCATTTCTCTCTCCCTCCCTCCCTCCCCAGTCAGGCATTTCTCTCTCCCCCCTCCCTCTCCAGTCAGGCGCTTCTCTCTCCCTCCCTCCATCCGTTACCCGTTTCTCTCTCCCTCCCTCCCCCGTCACCCGTTTCTCTCTGCCTCCCCCGTCACCCTTTTCTCTCTCTCTCCCTCCCCCGTACCCGTTTCTCTGTCCATCCCTCCCTCCTCGTTCACCCGTTTCTCGCTCCCTCCCTCCCCCATTACCCTTTTCTCTCTCCCTCCCTCCACCCGTCACCCGTTTCTCTCTCCCTCCTCCACCCGTCACCCGTTTCTCTCTCCCTCCCTCCACCCGTCACCCGTTTCTCTCTCCCTCCCTCCACCCATCACCCGTTTCTCTCTCCCTCCCTCCACCTGTCACCCGTTTCTCTTTCCCTCCCTCCCCCCGTCACCCATTTCTCTCTCCATCCCTCCCTCCCCGTCACCCGTTTCTCGTTCCCTCCCTCCCCACATTACCCGTTTCTCTCTCCCTCCCTCCCCCGCCACCCCGCTTCTCTCTCCCTCCCTCCCCCCGTCACCCGTTTCTCTCACTCTCCCTCGCCCCGTCACCCGTTTCTCTCTGCATCCCTCACTCCCCCTGTCACCCGTTTCTCTCTCCCTCCCTCCCCGTTACCTGTTTCTCTCTCCCTCCCTCCACCACCTGTCACTAGTTTCTCTCTCCCTCCCTCCCCCGTCACCCGCTTCTCTCTCCCTCCCTCCCCCGTCACCCATTTCTCTCTGCCACCCTCCCCCCATCACCCGTTTCTCTCTCCCTCCCTCCCTCCCCGCATTACCTGTAGCTCTCTCCCTCCTGCCCCGTCACCCGATGTTCTGTCTCTCCCTCCCACCCCCGTCACTGATTCTCTCTCCCTCCCTCCCTCCCCCGTCACCCGTTTCTCTCTCCCTCCCTCCCTCCCCCCCGTCACCCGTTTGTCTCTACCTCCCTCCCCCCGTCACCCGTTTCTCTCTCCCTCCCTCCCTCCCCCCGTCACCCGTTTCTCTCTCCCCCCCTCCCTCCCCCGTCACCCGTTTCTCTCTCCCCCATCACCCGTTTCTCTCTCCCCCATCACCCGTTTCTCTCTCCCCTGTCACCCGTTTCTCTCTCCCTCCCTCCCCCCGTCACCCGTTTTCTCTCTCGATCCCTCCCCCCGTCACCCGTTTCTCTCTCCCTCCCTCCCCCGAAACCCGTTTCTCTCTACCTCCCTCCCTCCCCCGTCATCCATTTCTCTCTCCCTCCCGCCCTCCCCCGTCAGGCGCTTCTCTCTCCCTCCCGCCCTCCCCCCGTCAGGCGTTTCTCTCTCCCTCCCGCCCTCCCCCGTCAGGCGTTTCTCTCTCCCTCCCGCCCTCCTCCGTCAGGCGTTTCTCTCTCCCTCCCTTCCTCTCCCATCTGGCGTTTCTCTCTCCCTCCCTCACCCGTTCTCTGCCTCCCTCCATCCATTACCCGTTTCTCTCTCCCTCCAGCCCCCGTCACCCGTTTCTTTCTCCCTCCCTCCCCCGTCAGGCGTTTCTCTCTCCCTCCCTTTCCCATCAGGCGTTTCTCTCTCCCTCCCACCCCCGTCACCCCGTTTCTCTCTCCCTCCCTCTCCCCGTCACCCGTTTCTCCCTCCCTCCCTCCCCCGTCACCCGTTTCTCTCTCCCTCCCTCCCCCGTCACCCGTTTCTCTCTCCCTCCCTCGCCCCGTCACCCGTTTGTCTCTCCCTCCCTCCCCCCGTCACCCGCTTCTCTCTCCTGCCCTTCCCCCGTCACCCGTTTCTCTCTCCCTCCCTCCCCCCGTCACCCGCTTCTCTCTCCTGCCCTCCCCCCGTCACCCGTTTCTCTCTCGATCCCTCCCCCCGTCACCCGTTTCTCTCTCTCCATCCCTCCCCCGTCACCCATTTCTTTCTCTCTCCCTCGCCCCGTCACCCGTTTCTCTCTGCATCCCTCACTCCCCCTGTCACCCGTTTCTCTCTCCCTCCCTCCCCGTTACCTGTTTCTCTCTCCCTCCCTCCACCTGTCACTAGTTTCTCTCTTCCTCCCTCCCCGTCACCCGCCTCTCTCTCCTCCCTCCCCCGTCACTCGCTTCTCTCTCCCTCCCTCCCCCGTCACCCGCTTCTCTCTCCCTCCCGCCCCATAACCCGTTTCTCTCTCCCTCCCTCCCTCCCCAGTCAGTCGTTCATCTCTCTCTCCCTCCCTTTCCCATCAGGCGTTTCTCAACCCCTCCCTCCTTCTCCCGTCAGGCTTTTCTCTCACCCTCCCTCCATCCGTTACCCGTTTCCCTCTCCCTCCATCCCCGCCACCCGTTTATCTCTCCCTCCCTCCCTGTCCATCCGTTTCTCTCTCCCTCCCTCCCCGTCACCCGTTTCTCTCTCCCTCCCTCCCCGTCACCCGTTTCTATCTCCCTCCCTCCCCGTCACCTGTTTCTCTCTCCCTCCCTCCCCGTCACCTGTTTCTCTCACCCTCCCTCTCCCGTCACCCGTTTCTCTCACCCTCCCTCTCCCGTCACCCGTTTCTCTCTCCCTCCCTCTCCCGTCACCCGTTTGTCTCTCCCTCCCTCCCTCCCCGTCACCCCGTTTCTATCTCCCTCCCTCCCTCCCCCATCACCCGTTTCTATCTCCCTCCCTCCCTCCCCCATCACCCGTTTCTCTCTCCCTCCCTCCCCCCGTCACCCGTTTCTCTCTCCCTCCCTCCCCCGTCACCCGTTTATCTCTCCCTCCCTCCCCTGTCACCCGTTTCTCTTTCCTCCCTCCACCCATCACCCGTTTCTCTCTCTCTCCTTCCTTCCCACCCGTCAGGCGTTTCTCTCTCCCTCCCTCCCTCTCCCGTCAGGCGTTTCTCTCTCCCTCCCTCCCCCGTCACCCGTTTCTCTCTTCCTCCCTCCACCCGTCACCCGGTTCTCTCTCCCTCCCTCCCCCCGTCACCCGTTTCTCTCTCCCTCCCTCCCCGTCACCCGTTTCTCTCTCCCTCCCTCCCTCCCCCGTCACCCGATTCTCTCTCCATCCCTCCCCCCGTCACCGGTTTCTCTCTCCCTTGCGGTCACCCGTTTCTCTCTCCCTCCCTCCCCCCGTCACCCGTTTCTCTCTCCCTCCCTCCCCCCGTCACCCGTTTCTCTCTCCATCCCGTCACCCGTTTCTCTCTCTCCCTCCCTCCCCCGTCACCCATTTCTCTGTTCCTCCCTCCCTCCCTCCCCCGTCATCTGTTTCTCTCTCCCTCCCTCCCTCCCCCGTCATCCGTTTCTCTCTCCCTCCCTCCCCCGTCACCCGTTTCTCTCTCCCTCCCTCCCCCCATTACCTGTTTCTCTCTCCCTCCCTCCCGGTCACCCGATTCTCTCTCCCTCCCTCCCTCCCCTCTTCACCTGTTTCTCTCTCCCTCCCTCCCTCTCCCCATCACCCATTTCTCCCTCCCTCCCTCCCTCCCCAGTCAGGCATTTCTCTCTCCCTCCCTTTCCCGTCAGGCATTTCTCTCTCCCTCCCTCCCTCTCCAGTCAGGCGTTTCTCTCTCCCTCCCTCCATCCGTTACCCGTTTCTCTCTCCCTCCCTCCCCATCACCCGTTTCTCTCTCCCTCCCTCCCCCCGTCACCCATTTCTCTCTGCCTCCCTCCCCCGTCACCCGTTTCTCTGTCCATCCCTCCCTCCTCGGTCACCCCGTTTCTTGCTCCCTCCCTCCCCCATTACCCTTTTCTCTCTCCCTCC